>JAYJMA010066143.1:0-10438 GCA_036873895.1 Parotocinclus cabessadecuia
TTAAAATAAATAACAAATTACAATTTAAATTAGTAGTAGAAAAAAAATAATAATTCAAATTATAAAACAAAATTCATCAGAGGTCCTTGAAGGCACATCGTCTCCTTATGTCCAACCGATGGACACCACCATTACTGTATGTGTACAGTATCTTGGCTATTTAGTCAATACCAATACTCTACAGTATGCCATATGTCTTTACTATATTTTATGTACACTTCTTACAAATATTGGGGAATATTTTAATATGATATTTCATTTTGAAATAACCCCAAATGTATGCGCAGTAAGCATGCACGTATGTATATATAATATGCTGGCTGGATGTTGTTCGAACACCTTAACAAAAAATTGTAAAAATACATTTTACTTACTCTACTGGCCAGGCATCCTATCCAGGGATAACACAGTGACCCTGACCAGGAAGCAATGAGGTTAGAAATGTGGGGAAAATACAGGAAAAGGCTACTCAACCCTTCTTTACCCTCTCCTTCCTTGATAGCTGACATCCTCTTTTCTCAACACCTCCCAAGACCAAGTTCTCTGTTCTCTGTTCTCGTATATTGTAGCAAAATTCTCCATTGACATTTTCTCTGTAAACCTTCGAGATGGATGTGCGTATAAATCTCAGTATATCAGCAGTTTCTGCAATACTCAGACTGCCCCGTCTAGCACCCATAACCATGCCATGTTCAAAGTCACTTAAATCACCATTCTTCCCCATTCTGATGCTCGGTTTATATTTCAGCAGGTTGTTTTAACCCTATCTAAATGCACTGAGTTGCTGCCATGTGATTGGCTGATATTTTTGCGTGTGTATATGCGCTTCTGTTTACTCTCCAGACTGCAGTGTGAAGTGTCGTGATGAATTGCTGGTGGAAGTGTCCTGCAGGGATGCTTACCTCAGACTTTGCTGTACTGGACTAGTCCGGAACGCCCAGACGTTTCCCAATGGCAGCTCTTCTGACGTTCCATTGACTCCTGAGATGGAGCTGTGCAGTGCCTTAGCTGGACTCCAGACACAGCAGGACGCCCCGACGCAAGCTTTTGTGCTGGAGTGCTCTGAAATCGCTTTGCTCAACAACACCAACTACCACAACTGCTTCCAGACAGCACTGGAAAAACTCCTGACGGCCCTCTGCTCAACCAAGGAGTATCAAGGATCTGAGGTTAGGTCGGCGTCCACTTCATCTGAACCGATGTACGTCTTGGACGTTTCGGAGGGGTTCTCGGTGCTCTCTCTTATGGCAGCACGATTTGGGACGGTGAGGGCTTACAGCTCAGTGGAGAAGCAGCAGCACCAAGCACTGCTTCGACTACTGGCACAGGAAAATGGAGTGCAGAAAGAGGCGTTAGAGTTATGGCTGGGTGTTGTAGAGGATGACTCGGCTGTTCTTCAGAGGCCAAACTCGGACAAACTGTGGAGCGCCATCATGTTGGACTGTGTGGAGGTCTGTGGCCTGATTAGGCAGAACCTTATGGAGAAGGCTACCTTGGCAAGGTATGTACATCAATCAAATATTGAGAAAATTGTGATATTTTTTAATATCCTTTTGGGATTATTACTTAAAACCTAATAAATTACCAACGACAAGTACTCCTGGCACCACGGTGCCTCGGTGGGTAGCACTGCTGCCTCACAGCAAGTAGGTCCTGGGTTCAATCCCAGGGTGGAGCGGCCTGGGCCCTTTCTGAGTGGAGTCTGCCTGTCCTCCCAGTGTTTGCGTGGGTTTACTCCAGGTACTCCGGTTTCTTCCCACAGTCTAAAGACATACGTGTTAGGCTAATTGTTGTCTCTAAAAGTGGCCCTTAGTGTGTGCCCTACAATGTCTAGGGTTGCTCCTGCCCTTGCCCCCAGAGTTGGCGGGTGGGGACTGGTTTTTAAGTTATTCTATTCTTAAGTTATTCCATATTTTTTTATGATTAATTTTATATAATTTTTTTTTATCTGTACTAATTAGCAAGTACAAGGATAGCAGAGTGTGGTCCTGTACAGACATAAAGTAATTTAAATTGTTTGTTTGGAGAGTTTTCCTGAGGCAGTAGCACAGATCTGGCCAGAAGGTGTCACTATAGAGGCACCAGATTTTGTAGAGCCCCTGAACCTTTCCACCACTTGGTTCAAATGATTCAAAGCGTCGCTCATCATGTTCTGGAAGTTCAGGATCAGTTTATAAATGTACAGTGTATTTATTTCACTAATATAAATAATTAACATTTTTGCTCAAACATGAGTACAGGTATGTTCCGTTTAACGACCGCATTACATTCTGTGTAACAGAAAGTGGACTGCAGTGTACGTTGATTAACCATTAGAAAATCAAATCAAACGTTTTCAAAACGACTTTTAGAAAATGACATTTGATAGACTTCCCTGCTGTGTAATGGTTTCTAATCTTGAGAATGGACATTTTGGGTTGATAGGGTGGCTTTCGTCTGCACCATTCTGTTTCCAGGTGTCTCTTGGAAGAAGGGGGGCGTATTTTCCCAGAGCGAATCGTGATCCATGGCATGCTGGTGGAATCGGACATCCTGCTGCGGGAGAGTGCCGTGCAAGGAACAGAGCCTACACTTGGTTTCAACATCGCGTCCTTCATCAACCAGTTCACTGTACGCCTACGTAACTTCTATTCACACCCCCTTAGTTTTTAAAATGTTACCTCCATTTTCAGTAGTGCTTAAGTTAGTGAACCCCATATCATTTCTTATTTGTATTCACATAACCCTGTATTATATATTTCTGTGTAAATATGCCAGATTTTCACACAAGTCCTAAAAGTAGATGAAGAGGAAAGAGTTAAACAAATGAGATGAAAAACGTCTACTTGGTCGTTCAATTACTGAAGAAAATGATCCAGTATTACATCTGTGAGTGGCAAAAGGATGTGAAACGCTAGGATAAGCAGTTAATCTGAAGGCAAAATTAGAGTCTGGTGTTTTAATCAGCGGGATACAAATCAGGTGTGAGTAAGTATCGGAATTTAAAGAACAGGGATCTATGAAGGTCTGATTTTCACAACACACTTTAGTGGAAGTGGATCACAGCACAAAGAAAAGAGATTTCCATGTTGTCGATGAAACCTCTCCACTCACAACTACTTAGAGATACATAATACAGTGGAACCTCGTTATCGTTAGCCTAGTTACCATACCATTTGGTCATCGTCAACTTTTTTCGGCCAAATTTTGTCCCATTTATCGTTCGTTCGCTCGGTTTTTGTAACGCCTTCAAGCTTTGGTTCTTAAGTTCATGTATGAATGTCTAGAAAAGCAATCTGAGTAAGTTTACTACAGTCGTCGAAGTGAATGAACTGAGTAGTGAATTATCCAGGCAATGCGAGTACGAGTCTCCATCTGTCCCACGTGCTTATATTTCACTTGCCAATGTTCACTGCTGTCTAGGTTGGAGTGGAAACCTAAAGAGGGGACGACTCCAAACGTTACACCGTCGTCCAGTCTGACTTTATTTCTCATTGAGTGATCATGAAATCATCATCCAATGTGTTCATCCAAAACATTTTTATT
The DNA here is from genome assembly GCA_036873895.1 of Parotocinclus cabessadecuia. Lineage (NCBI taxonomy): Eukaryota > Metazoa > Chordata > Actinopteri > Siluriformes > Loricariidae > Parotocinclus > Parotocinclus cabessadecuia. The sequence continues at coordinate 3,526 of JAYJMA010066143.1, forward strand.
GTTTTTCCAGTTTTTCCAGTGCTAAATACAAACGGGTGATTACCGTGTAACCTTGTTTTCTGTACGATCAACTAGTTATTCTCTATAAAATGTATATATTTTTTTATATTTGAGTGCCTGCGACAGATAAGTTGGATTGACATTTTGTTGTGGGAAATATGGCTTTAGTTATCATTAGGAAATTTTGAACGGATTAATTATGAAAAACGAGGTTCCACTGTATTGGATCATTTTTCCTTAATAAATAAATGAGGGTTCACAAACTTTCAAGCCCCACTGCATGTTCTGCTGTGTAACATTTATTAACATTTATCACGTTTCTTTAGGTACCTGTTCATGTGTTTTTGGACCTGTCCACACTGGAGTGCAAACATCTCAGTGATTCAGCCGAGCTCTACCGCCTTGACCTCATGAACAGCAGAGCCAACTACCAAAGCAGAGACGTCCGGGTACGATTCTGTTTCCATTAAAAACACTAACATACCAAACGATATCATTCAAATAACAGCAAATATTCTTCCCTTGGGGTCTAGAGAACTGTCATGCACTGGGTATTTTCTCTTTTTTTGGATCATCAGATGGCTGTGCCTGAAAATCCTAGCAGATCAGCAGTTTCTGAAATATTTAAACCACCCTGTCTAGCGCCAGCAACCATGCCACATTCAAAGTCACTTAAATCACCCTTCTTCCCCATTCTGATGCGGAGTGTGAATTTTAGCAGGCTGCCTTGACCATGCCTAAATGCACCAAATTGCTGCCAAGATATTAGAGTTAACCAACAGTTAGAACCCAATAAAGTGATCAGCAAATGTACATGTGAAAATGTCAGTCAGCTTTATTGGCAAACTGCAATAAGTACAGGACATACAGGATTGAAATATCGTTACTCTCAGACCCTGGTCCAGCAATAAACATTAAAAGTTGAAATAAACATTACATGAAGACTAAGCATGAAAACATTTTACTATACCAGTTTGTTAAAATCTAAGAGAACAAAGCTAAAGGTCTTTGGCCTTGAAATCAGATGTAATTCAGTATAAATTCAGTAAAAAGGTTGTGCTTCTTACTCAGGTCCAGGCCAGTGCCTCTGGCAGGGTGACTGCAGTTCCCTTCTGGTACCACATCTACCTGGACTCGGATATGTGCGTGAGCACGTTTAGGCCGGACTCGCATTGGAAGCAGGCAGCCGTGATCCTGCAGCGCCCTCTGTTGGTAAATGCTGGAGATTGGGTCAGGCTCTGCATCCAGTTCCACAAGAGCAGTATCTCCATTACAGCCACCAAAGAGGAACAGGAGGAGGAGCTCCCAGAGACCACACCCACCAGCGAAGACAGACCTGCTGTAAAGAACCTACAGGTCTAATTCGTTTTAATTAATTATTAGTGTCCAACCAAGAATAAACTGACCTTCTAAGGAGCAGCAACAGGGAGCCGTTTCTTCTCACATGGTGCATTTTGGACCTTTTAATAAACCAAAAGGCCACACAAATCTGAATAGACTTGTATTGGAGCTAATATCAGCCTGTAGTTCTGGAATGCTTCCAATTTGAGATATTCTCCAGTCGTACTCATTGACGTGCAGATACTCCAACGAGAAGAATGTTTAATTGAACGTTTTTCTGAATGGAATGCACCAATCGACTCAACAAAAGAGGACACCAGACTACAATTTTGCATTCTAACTACAGGACACATTCGCACAACTCACTCAAAAGTGTGTGGAGATCGATGGTCCATCAAGTGACCCGAGAGTCGGCCGCGATCCATTATCATCAGAACATCATTTTTCATTTTATTTAACTTGCCACATTTGGTTTGCTTGTTTATTGTAACCTATAACATTAAACCAAGTTTTTCAAGACTAAATCTAACAGCACGCGTTTAATTCTTCTTAACGAGTAGTGCTAAATCTATCCTGTTGCTGATTATATGAGCAGCAGGACTGAGATGTCGGCAGTTGAAAGGTGTATTTATACAATCTCAAAATAATTTAGGTAACGAGCTCTTCTCCATTATAGTGCTACTCCATAATCCCATGTCCTATTGATCATGTGACCTAATTTACATAATTTTACTAGCATAGTAAATTGTGTCCAGCCACAATTTGCACAGATGTTTATGTTTCATACATTACACACAGAGCAAATAAAAAATAAAGTCAATACAAAGAAATGGTTTTCCATATTGTGCTGTTGTGTTTAATGACTTGTCAGTTAGAAACATGGCTACAAGTGTAAGTCACTGTTCATCAGAACAATACAAAGGCAGTCCGAACAGGATTCTGACAGATCATGGTATTCGACTGACATTCCAACATCACTTTCATAATTAATCAAGTAAGAAGTATTGTAAAGTAAAACGTCAGTCAAGGAATCCTTGTACGATGTCAGTTATACATCTCAGAATGTCAGTCGTCGCTTCCTGACTATATTTCCGTTGATCAGTCCTGCACAGCTTGGAGGAGTTTTAGCCGATTCCTCGATAGAAAACAGCTTCAACTCTGAGATGTCGGTGGGTTTTCTCACATTAACTTCTCACTTCAGGTCCTTCCAAACATTATTCTTGGTTAAAGATTTTTTTTTGGTGTGTATTTAGGTTCGTTGTCTTGCTCTGTGATCCACTCTCTCCTGAGATTCTGCCATCTGGAATTAGCTGCTATAAATCGGACTCCATTCGTCCCTCAATGATGACAAGTCATCCTGGCCCAGATGCAACAAAGCTGTTTGGCGTCCTCCTGATGTTAGACTCGAACAATAACCAGTGTTACCAATAGCTCATGTTCTCCTGAGAAGCGCTGGATGTTAAATGTTATATAGCATATGTGCTGGGAAATTAGCAGTACGTGTCACGGTAGTTCATACCACACAGATGGCCCTCGATACACACGCACGGATACCAAAATCAGCAGATGCTCAAGCATACATACTTAAGTAATACATCTCAGATTCTCATTGATCACTTCGGTTAATTCCGAGGTGTTGTCCAAATTGTTACTACTTTGTTTCAGATAAATAGTGCTCTGTTCCCCATTTTAGCTCCAAATAAAACATGCAACTTAGTTGCCATAACAATTTACCATAACAGCATCCTTCATTATGTAAAGTCATGGAATATTTCTGGGGTTAGATTCACACTGCAAGAGATCCACATGTTCTGCACTTCGCACACATGGGACATACATCAACATGCTCATAAGAATTTTCAGGCTCGGTCTGCTTTGTAACAGGAGTGCGTTTACATGCACTTCATAATCTAAAAACAACGGATAATTATTAATTTAATAATAAACACTGCCTTGTCTATAGAAACAAGCAGTAAAAAATATGTTTTTAAAATGAGTATCTGGCAAATGCACTTTTTGGGGTTGCACATGCTTGGATAGAAACTCATGTCCGAGAACATCGATTGAGATAGATTAAAAAAAAAAAAAAAACATCTCTTTATCTGATTTTAATCTAATTTCACAGTATGCTGCTTACAGGACCATTTGAATAGTCAGATAACTGCAGAAATCATGGCCACAAAAGCGACCCCGTGTGAAAGACAGGTCATCCCTGACCTGGGGTTAAAAGAAAATGAACTAAAAAATTAAAAGATTAAAAAGCTTCTTTTCTAATTATCTGATTATTATTAATCCTTTTCTAATTACCAGTTTCACATTCTGAACGTATTCGCCATTTTCTCCCAGCACGGCATTTCCAGTGAAACAGTGAGTATGTTTCAATGCACTTAAGGTTCTGATCATGGTCAGATTTGTGCAGTTATCTGATTACTCAAGTGGTCATATAAAGAGCGTACTCCAATCTAGAAATCAGATGAAGTAATTCTATACAGTGAGCTGGGTGTTAAAATAATCTGATTACTAAGCATGTATGCCCGCTACTTGATTATAATCAGCTGGATCTGGCAACTCCGGAATTAAACACACGATGGAATTAAAAGGCAGCGAAACAACTATTGAACACTTCATGGAGACTCCAAGTGAAATGTAGCATAAACAATTTCAAATCCTAATGTACCGAGACAAATCCTATGATATACCTGTAATGTTATTCGCTTATTTGGACAAAAATTCCATTTAATCGGACCGAAGGACATGAGCGTGAATAAGAAAAAGAAGCCACTTAGAGCGGATTCAAAGCGGGTCAGCGAGATACGGGAGAATTCCAGGGATCCCCGGGAACATTTATGCTTTTATCAAAGGTCAGGAATTCCGAAAAGTTGTGTTGACAAGAACAAAACCAGCGGGATGTGACCACGCCCACCACTTTCTTGATTTTGTTCAAGTGCAGTCCGTCAAGAGAAGGCGTCAGATCACACTGGATAAACTCTTCAAACATTGACTGGAATTTAGTAAGAACTTGTTTTTTACAGTATTATGCTTCACATGCTGAGTATCTATACATTGTGTTGTAGATCGTTTTGAAAAACTTGATAGCACATCCCATCTTGTAATATAGGGCATGTTCGTTTAATTTCCGATTAACCGGAATCGACTGTATATAGTATAAGCATATATCACTTTTAGGAATTATGTATTTTATATATTTATGTACATTGTTTTGAATATAATCTCATTCTGAAAGCCACGAGGAACTTAAAACAATAGGTTACCTTTTTAATTTGACTTGTAGGTCTAGTTTGCCATAACTCTTCTTGATAGACTTTCATATTGCAAAATCAATTTTCTTTCACTTTCACTGACTTGTACATAATATATCTTAGCCAGAATATCAATACAGCTTCTGCCGAAATCAACTGACTATGACCTATAGGCTGACCCAAGGCACAACAGTTCTATCATAACACAGGCTCTGTATTATGCATTCGACTTATTATTATTATTATTATTGACATTATTATGATGTTCATTCAAGGATATAAGGTCTCTACTAGATGGGCTATCTCTTATTTGAATGAGACCCAGTCAATAGTATTCATCCTTGCTCTGCCACTCTCCAGAGGTTTTATATAACCTCTTGCTGGCTACTCACACAAGATCATTATTTAGTTTTGTCATTCAACATGATCACATTGTCACAAATAAAGTGTTATGAATTAGCATTTTGCTTGTGCTGCTTTTAATTTCACCTTAAAATTTCACGATTTATTAAACTGCATGCTATTTATTTATTTTTTAGTAACTTTTTGGCTTCCTTATTATTCATAAATGGTGAAGCCTCCCCCAATGCTTAACAAAGTTTAACAAAGAGTATTTTCTTGATGACTGTTAGTGCAAGTCATATATGTAGATTACATGCATGTGCATTTTTAGGACTGCCAGTAATTCTGAAGTTTACTGAATGTGTGCAGGAAAGTATCTGTGCATGTGTGCTTTGATCTAGTTAACATGGAATCACTGTGGAGGCATTTAAGTGGAAGACCAACTCAGCAGCTCAAACTTATACACACATTAGTCTTCATTTATCCCGAGTCGGCTCCAGGGTCTTGGTGTCTCTCACTACAAACTGAAATTTATTGAGCTGCCCTGATCATGTTAATTGAAAGAAATTGTGTGTCTGTTTCTGTTTCAAGCTGGTTGAGGAGCCTGGGAGGTGACACTCTGGTTTTCCTCCTAGTTTTGCACCATAATTGCCACCCAGAGGAAGAGGACATGGCACAGAGTCTGTTTTTTTTACACAGTGTTATCATCAGTATACTCATGTTTCACTGTAACAACTCAAAACTGAGTCAGTCTTTTGAACAGATGGTATTTGGACTGTTATTATTTAGGAATAGACTAGCAAATAAACTGTTTTTATAGAAAGCTCTTAATAAAGTTTTTAAGATTAAGAATAACTTTAATAAAATAACCATGGGAAAGACCGACTGCCAACAGCAGTGAATTCTATAACTATGTTAACATACTGTTGGATTACCTAGCTACAAAGTTCATGTTGTTTTAGAGTAATTGGAGATAGTTTCTAATTTCCCCAAGGTAAATCACTACCTAAGGATGTATAGGAAAGATTCAATTATAATTAACTGAAGAATTGATGACTTGAACCGGACAGTTGATTAGATCCTCCAACCAAATTTGGAACTGTATATTCCACATTTATATAACTGACGTTAAAAAAATAAATCACTTGATTTCATTTTCAGCTCTATATAGACTTGAATAGCTGGGGTGGGGGGTTTAACTACCTCATGTTACAGCAAGAAATTATATACCCAGAGTTAAAATGTACAAATGTCACGTTTTTTTGTAATCATAAAACAACTGCAGCTAATATAGCGTGGCTTTGTTATTATGCCAATTATGTCCCAATTATTTATTAATTAAATACAGGGGCCAGTAATATCCACAGTTGTGAAGAGTGTCGTGTGTGTGTGTTTAACTAGGGAGAAGCTATGGAAGCAGGTCATCACAGACATGTCAATTTAGATACCAAATGACCAAACGCATGTCTCTGGAATGTGACAGGAAACCCATACAGATACAGGGATAACATGCAAATTCCACAAAGCCAGGTATCAAACTGGTCTCAATCCGGACCGCATTATATGTTATTCGCTTATTTGGACCAAAATTCCATTTAATCGGACCAAAGAACGTAAGAGCAAAGAGGGTCAGGGAGATATGGGAGGATTTTTACTTTTTCAAATTTATGCTTTTATCAAAGGTCAGGAAATCCGAAAAGTTGTGTTGACAAGAGCAAAACCAGTGGGAGGTGAACATGCACACCACTTTCTTGTTCAAGTGCAGTCCGTTAAGAGAACGCGTCTGATCACACTGAATAAGTTCTTCAAACATTGACTGGAATTTAGTAATAACTTATTTTTTACAGTATTATGCTTCTCATGCTGAGTACCTATACATTGTGTTGTAGATCATTTCGAAAAACTTGGTTGCAAATTTATTTTTCAATGAACAAAGTTGGTAAGCAACAGTAGTTCTTGTTTGTACGTTC
>JAYJMA010066154.1:0-10438 GCA_036873895.1 Parotocinclus cabessadecuia
TAAGAGTAAATGACCTTTAACCAAGGGTCCGGACCCGACCCCGTACCCTGATAGAGCCTGGATTTTGGCCTTGTTCCTCAAAGCAGTCTTGATTTTCCCCTATGGTTCCAAAAAGGTTCTGCAATCCCGATTGCGGAGCACAATCCCCGTTTCCATTCTAGACATCTCTGACCCAGAGGAGTGGGCGGAGCTTCTGGACCTGGTTATAACACCAGGCTTGTTTTTTTTTGGTACGGTAAAGTTGTAAGCGGTATTTGTGAATGGAACTCTGTACTGTAGAGCTTGATAACTGTTGGATAATCTAATCCCTTACCCACGTGCTCCAGGTATCGATCAATGCCGCTTCTGAGGGAGGGGAGAGAGATCACCCCTCTTCAGTTTAGGCTCTTTAGGGTTGAAATCCCTCCAGAGACCTTCTTTATGGTCGACTTCACAGTAGGTGTTTGCTAAGACGAATCCCGTCTTCACTGTTAGCTTTTTAAGATTTATTTTTAAAGCAATGCCAATGCGATAAAGACCCCCCTACTGTTTGTGCTCTGTATTGAACGTATTTCCCTTATCTGAGCTTTCTCTGTGGGCTTTCGCAGGCTTTGCTGCTAAAAATAAACAAGTTCATTACAAGCCACGATTGGAATAAACGTTTTTCCCTCCTGTGTCACCCCATGCTAATACTAAATTAACTCGAAGACCGCAGGAAATTCTGCAAATCCGCATCATGCGGAGAGAATAATCGCTCACACTTGGACGTCCACGCCTATGTGTTTTTTTTTTAAAGATTTGCTCCAGATCTCCGTAAGATTACAATCCCAGTGCTGGGAGCACCTGATCCAGAATGAGTACAGGTACAAAGTGTTCCACTGTTGACCAGAGAGGGCAGCAGAGAGCTATACTGGCCAGCCAGCACCACCGTGGTTTCTTTATATGAGATGCTCCCTGCATGCATGCAAAGTACCGTTTCATGTGTACGTGAAAAAATACAAACACATAAAGAATAATAAAACGTATGTACAGCACAGTGCGAAACTCTTAGGCCACCTTTAGATTTGACCGCATAATGAGCATGTATTATTATTATTACTATTATTATTTCTCCGGCCCTTTCAGAATCAGAAGGCGACCAGACAACACGGGAATTTGCTCCAGAATGGATTATGAAGTGGAGAATCCATGTTTAAAAGGCCTGTCATAGGGAGACCAAAAAGTAAATAATAAGGGAAGGTCCGCCTTCCCCTGGACTCCCATAAAGAATGCTGTCCCCCCTCTTATCACTCTCAGACTCGGTCCAAAATAGCCGACCCGTTACATAACGGGCCACTTTGACCTGCGGTGTGAACGTGAGCTAACATTTGCTAACAGGCCGGCGCCCCCTAAAGGGCACTCTTCCTTATATGTTGTTTATGGAATCCTGAATGGGGAAAGTGTGTGTGTGTCCGAGTCTGGAGATGATTACAGCCCGTTCTGAGTGTTTACACGCTATAATTATGATACTTTTCCAGCTATAGTTTCACAACTCTGTTTACTCCACCTGTCTCAAGTGTTTCCTTCCTGTCCTGAACATACCAGAGCCTGGAGAAACACGGGTCCGGCTTCAGGAACTTTGTCGTGAACATACGGGAAAGTGCTCACACATCTCTCAGAACATCATACGCCTCAGAATCATCAGTTCCATCTTCAGCTACCTGTAAGGAACAGCAGGCAGTTTAGAACTTTCTGTGATAACTTTTGAACCGTGAGAGACGTTACAAATCTGGCGGCACCGATCGATTTCTGGTACAATTTTGACCTTCTTCGACATCCTACATGACCACCTTCCCACCTTCCCAAAGCTTGGCCTTGATCCAAGATCCATGTTCTGGATATAGCCTCAAAGACAGTCCCCCTTACCCAGTACGTACAGGGGAATTCAGAACACGTCGTTTTATCTTTCGTTTCTGAAATAAAAAATTTGAAAAAATTGCCTCAAAATTGGGAGAAGAATAGATGATATCTGTTTTGATTCGCCTACAATTAAAAGGCTAAATTTATGGTTGCTCCACCAAGACCTGCTTCCTCGACCGCCAGGATATCAGGCTTAGAGACCGGATCTGTGAAGGAAAAGGTCCTCAATGGATCAGGACCTCTTGGAAGAATGGGACAGAACTTTCATATGGGAGGAAGTTTTTTATTTCGCCATTTCACTGTTTCGGAGTTTCTTAGATGGTTCCTTAACGTGGCCTCCTGTGGTTCGGTGGTAAGACCTACACGGCTGGGACAGACGTTCCTGAGGACCTTTGACTGACTTCGAAGGCTGGGCTTTGTGAAGACAAACACGTAGGGGTCGTCCAGGTCAACTGTGTCTGAAGAAACAAGGGGTTATGGATGAATCGTTTGTAAACTGAGGAGCTGCAGATGTTCGGGTGCTGGACTACTGATCAGGACGTCCTCTGTCCACGTCCACAATTGCCAAATCAGAAGAAGTTGGGCCAGTATATACGGTATGCTGTCTTGTTATAAAATGCACGGACGTCCCAGGTAAAGGGCCCGGACCCGACCCCGACCCCGTACCATACTAGAGCCTGGTTTTTGGACTTGTTCCTCATAACAGTCTGGATTTTGGTCGTTGGTTCCAAAAAAGTTCTGTAGTCCTGATTGCTGGGGCCAACCCCCGTTTCCATGGTGATTCTCCATCCTGGATGCCTCCGAGCCCAGGGGAGTGGGCGGAGCTTGTGGGCGTGGTTAGGACACGAGGCTTGAAGTTTTATTTGTGAAGGTAACTCTGTATTGTAGATCTTGCTAAAGGCTGGATAAACTAATCCCTTACCCACGTGCTCCAGATCAGATACTGATCAATGACCGTTCTGAGGGAGGGGAGAGAGATCACCGCTGTTTAATGTTACGTTTAGGCTCTTTAGGACTGAAATTCCTCCAGGTTCGGAATGATTTAATGATATTATGGTCTGTAGAGGAGGTCATTTAGAGGACCATCAAGGGCCAGAGGTTTGGATTTAGTCCGTCGTGACGGAGATCAGATTATGTTTCTTACAACCGTTCGTCACCTCGACACCAACGGAATTGGTGGGGTAGGGGAGTTGTAGCAGCCTCACACGGGGCACCGACAATAAACACTGATCAGCTATAAGATCAGGGATACAGGGAACTCTGCTTCACTTTCTACTCACAGCCTTGAATTTCTGTCCAGTCGTTTCTCTCATCATTCGGACGATCAGTCTTTAGCGACAAACGACAAAAGCGCCTGCTTGTCCTTGCTGAGATGCAGCGCTGACGCAGGACATTCAAATGCCTTTTGATGGTCGAATAACCAACATGGCATCGTGGACATGGTTTTTTTTTCACACAGGAAGGAGATTTAACTCAGATACACTGTATCGCCAAAAGTATTCGCTCACCTCCCTTGGCTGACGTACGAGCTTAAGGGACGTCCCGTTCCTGATCCGTAGCGTTCAGTAGGACGTCGGGCCGCCCTCTGCAGCTGGAACGGCTTCGGCTCTTCTGGGAAGGCCGTCCACGAGGTTTAGGACGGTGTTTATGGGGATTTTTTGGGGACCGTTCTTCCAGAAGAGCATTTATGAGGTCGCGTACTGATGTTGGACGAGAAGGCGTGGCTCTAATTCATCCCAAAGCTGCTCTGTCGGGTTGGGGTCAGGACTGTCCGGTTCATCCACCCCAGACTCTGCCGTCCATGTCTTTATGGACCTTGCTTTGGGCCCTGGTGCCCAGTCATGTTGGAAGAAACCAAACTGTTACTGTGAGTTCTTTTCACACTGGAACGAAGGGGCCACGCCCAGCTCCTGAAAAACAACCCCCCACCCCCACCCCATTACAGCGCATGCGTATTCCTACCCAAAGCAGTTCGGTTTAGTGAAGCTGCTGCAGGCGAAAACTCAAACAGAAATATATGAACGGAAAATGTCTACGTCCAAAAAAACCCAAAACAACACTGACATGGCTTTAAACAGCTCGGAGTGTGAGTTTGGACCCATTTGCACAACTAGGCAAACTGATAAACAGATCTCAACGAATCATTAATCCAAACGTGTCCCAAAACCTTCGTGTCCATCATGTCAAAAATGCCCTTTCGCTTTAAGTCCAAATTCCCAACATCCTAACACTACCCTTATTAAGACTTCTACTGTATAAAAGTGTCCAGAAATGTTCTGTATCTTATGTATTTTTTTAAATATGGCAGTGGGTAAGACCGTCTATATACACGGAATAATATAATTCCTTACCACTCAGTACGGGCTTTTAAGACGATTTGATCAACCTCCTAAACAAACTATGTTGTTTTGGTATTTTTTTATTTGTTCGTATTAAGGTGAACATGTCATGTAGAATACCTAATATCCCTAAAATTTATGTAGTTTGTGATCCATGCCAGGGGTCAACCTTTTGACCCACCGAGCCAGATGCCCTGTTCTTTAAATGGGGGTTATGTAACAAAGATTTGCAGTTTCCTGCTGTTTGGGTGTCACATACTATAGCTCTTCAGTCCCAGTGCCCGCCTTTATAGCCACTTCAATGCCACTTGGACAGGCAAGGAAAGGGAAAGTCAAATTCCTGTCAGAAAAATATTACTCCAGCTGCTTCATGAAGCTACCGAACCATTTTCAGCGCGATTCATTCAATCACCGAAGCGACCATGCCGGCATTGCCGGGTACTATAAGGCAACGGCACTGTAGGAACTACTGTACTATACTCTGAATACATCCACGCTCCATGCAGTATAGCTACAGTATATACGCAGAGTTACTCCGAACAGGGAGATTTTGCTGCCGGCTCTTTGGGTACTCCGGTTTCCTCCCACAATACCAAAGACATGCATGTTAGGTTCATCTGTGTGTCCAAATTGGCAAGGGTGCATATACGACTAGTCTCGAGATGAACTTCAAGATGGCCTCTGATGCCGCTGGCGACGTTAACGAAGCCAAACAAAGCAGCTGCTCTTCAACGAGGGATCATATGGGTCAACTGTCTTCTTGTGAGGTTGAAAAGAAGTCCAGCACAGGACTAATAAGGTTTGTTTTTGGCTTGGTGGATCAGAGCGCGACCCTGACCAGGATAAGCTTGGTTATTAGAAGAGGGATTGTAAGGTTTGATATCTTGTGCCATCGTGGGCCAAGGGCCTTGCTCAAGGACCCAAGTGTGGCAGCTTGTCACAGGAGGGATTTGAACCCTTGGACCTTCTGGTACCTTAACCGCTAGGCTACCCCAGTCCATGGACCTATAAGTACAAGAATCGTTCGACACGGTTTATTTTCGCCTCGCGGGTCAACATGAAACAATGCAACTCTCCTTTTGTCGTCAATCTTCCGTCGGCTACGTGCAACGGTTCTATGAACACGAGAAACTCGTGTAAAATGCGTACGAAACACTGTGACTTTTCGACGTCAGTTCACACCACAGACGGACACGGGACCGTTTTCGGGAACCGAACTCGTCACCCGTCAACATCGCGTAAAAGCCTGCGCCCCAAAGAGTTTAAACCCAAAAATCGGGGCACGAACAGGGCTGCGGTGCGTCAAAAAAAAAAAACCGCTGCTAATGGCGCCCAACGAACCTGGTCGCCTTGTAGCCCCTGCGATTAAGCCCAGGAAACCCTCTACGCTGCAAAGGCAGGGAGGGGGGAACGTCATGACGGAAAAGGGCGTGTTTAGTTTCAGAGGGCGTGGTTTGCAGGAGGGGGCGGGGTTACGGCAGTTCTGCCAGGGCCGCCATTTTTTGCACAGGATTGAAGGGATCCGGGGGAAAAAAATTTATCAGGGTCAAAAAACTGACCTGAAACTACGGCGTGAGTTCGAAAAAGCGCCGGGGACCACAAGCCGGAACAGCAGAGCACCCAAAGCGGCGGGTCGTGTCAGTTTTGCGGCTTCTCCGGGCATCTTTGTTGGGCACATCCGCAGTGGAAACAGAGTATTGTTTTGGTCTGGGTCTCCATTCAGGGCTCTTACAGTGGGCATTAATAGTCAAGGTAGGTGCGTTTACTTTTTCCTCAAACGTGCACCTGGTGTCCCGGGTACCACCGAAATGCCTTGTGGGGTTTTTGTTTGTTTGTTTGTTTTTTTTTAGCAGGTTACAGCAGTATGCGCTTGGCTAGCTGGAGCTGACCTACTGAAGTGTATGCATGCATGTATGTGTGTGTGTGAGCGTGTGTGCGCGCGCGCGAGCTGGACATATTTGACGTAATGGGCAGGCTGTACTGTGTCTCGGTGCATTGTGTGTCACTTTTCACACCATTCTTGCTTTATGGACCCTGTTAGGTGGCACAAATTCCTGGTACGGTTGTGTTTTGGTTGGCATGGAGCCAGTGCCAGGGCTAAGCCGCCTAGTCTTCTTGTAAGCCCCCCCCCCGACCCCCCTCCTCCCCCGTCTCCCGGCTGTAATGCAGCCACCGGCTTTCTGGTTGTGCTTTGCCTTTGTGCTTTGATTTTTCAGCCCGAGTATCGCCGAGAATCGGTTAACCGTTTCTACAGGTCGATTAATCGCTCGGACGCCCCCTTCCCCCCCCCAGACCGGGGTTGCGAGGTGCGACGGGCGAAAATGGTGCAAAACCCTGAGGAAAACAAACCGAACACGGTGTGTAGGTGTTCATCTGCACCACATAGCTTGTTAGCATAGCATAGCGTGTCATATCACATCATAACAACCTTCACAATAAGTCCATGGCTCACACAGCGGCTCTTTAGGCAAATCGCAAGGCAGGATTTCCGCTTGGTTAAAAAAAAAAATCTGTTTTTTTTTTTTTTTTACTGTTCAGGGGACGCCTGATTTGGCGTTTCAGCTCATCGGGAGCCTGTTTGTGTACATAAAATCGGTAAAAGACACACACGCACGCACGCGCGGGTACAGGCAAATGGGTGTGTTGGAGCAGAACTGAAACGTGCACCACATGTGGGGGGCGTCATTCAGCTGGGTAACTGCTGTGAAACAAGTAAAAGGTCGGCGCCAATACAGCGGGGCAGTCCCGTTTCGGACAGGTCTGCGGCTTCTGCGTAGGAAACGAGCAGAACCGACGGCACGGGATCGGACTTCGACGAGGTGGAAAGCGAAACGTTCGGTCCACGGGCGCATGCGGGGGGCTAAACCAAATTCGCCCAGGGACCTTTGAGTTGGCCCGAGCAAGCCCCTAGGAAGGTAAAACGTTCCGAGAAAGTGGACCGTGGCTTTCTCAGATATCCACGGACGAAATGAGCGGATCGCTGCGTTCCACGTGCGAGTCCAGAATAAATCCAGTCCTGCGGTACAGATCTGTCCGAGACCACCGCCGGAGGATTCAGTTGTTCGACCGGGTTGTTATTGTCCCGTCCCGTCGCAAACCCTGCACCCTTTAGACTTCTTCACGCTTTATATATCGTGCCGTGGGACCACTTTGTGCAGCCAAACCATGCACCATCCAAGGAATTATGGGTGAAGGGTTTCGCTCTGCCGCCCAACAGGGGATTGGTCCGGGCCTGAACCCTGGATCTGTGTTTCGGTCCGTGTTCTCTGTACCCCTACAGGAGACTCTACAGTTTGGGCGGGGTGAGGTATAAGCCGTAATACGGTTTCGCGTCGGCGATCGCTCTCTGGGAATGGCTATGGCTACGTGGCGAAGCATGCCGAACCGTCGTGTCAAAGACTGGAGGACGGTCACTCGGCACGCCGAGTAACAAAGGCGTCCTGAAAGCGCCCGGCCCCGTGTCATCACGTTATAAACTGAAGTGTGTGATGTAATAAAGGCACAGCGCTAATCTGACCGGCCCTCGACCTTTGCCGAGGCTTCGATCTAGATTCGAAATATCAGCCGTACCCTTCGAACCCCACCGAAACGTCTCCTGTTAACAGAACGAGGTTTGGTTTTTGGCTGCTCGGATATGATTTAAAGAGACGAATAAAGCAGACGAAACAACACACAGGTCTAACCATCGTGCTCTGAGCTTCATTCGATGCAGGCTTAAATGTCAAAGCCATGTTTTGTCTCTCACTCCTTTATTATTGTCAATAAGCTCCTGTTAAGCCGCGTATTAACTTATAAGTATAAACTTGTATAAATAGAAACGTGATGGCAAAAGCATTGGGAGGGAAAACTAAACCAAAGCACTTATTCCTAATCCCAGTCCTCCACATGAGTAATCCAGATGTCCTTATTGGCCTTGATTTCATTTGAAGGTAAATCAAATGGGAAACTGGAGAGAAATCGTAATAACATAACATATGGCGTGATGGGCAGTTCATCGTACTGCAAGTAAACCCCTATTTTAAGCCACTTTGAGGCTTATTTATGATTTTTGTTTTCTCACGAGGCGCCTCTTGTAAGGAGAAG
This sequence comes from Parotocinclus cabessadecuia, assembly GCA_036873895.1. Taxonomy (NCBI): domain Eukaryota; kingdom Metazoa; phylum Chordata; class Actinopteri; order Siluriformes; family Loricariidae; genus Parotocinclus; species Parotocinclus cabessadecuia. Next base: position 8,301 of record JAYJMA010066154.1, read on the forward strand.
TTTCTTAAATCCCAAACACTTAAAAACAGAGCAGGAGCGACGTTTTGGCGCAATGGTGTCATCTAATATCCCGCTAGCATTTAGCCACCCGCTTCACTTTCTGCTCGGTCTACACGGTCCAGCTTTAACAAATACCGGTTAATATCGGCTTTGAAAGCTGCGTGAAGTGGTTACGTGTGATTTAAAAACGTCAAAGTAAAGAAACGTCCCGGATCAGAAGTAACAAAACCGTCGAATCGCAACCGACGGTGGTGCGCTAAGGAGCTAGCCCGTGGCTAGGTTTGTCAAAAATGGATTCGCGACGTTTGGCTCAAGGTTGGACGCTTGGAAACGATTTTCCCCCGCGTGAACGGCGACCGCCGAGGCGCAGGCTGAGGCGGCGGTCACGGAACACGTTTAAAGGGACGCATTTAAGCCATCCGTGTGTTTGTTTTGCGCTCGGCTCCGGCCGTATGAAAATGGCGGAGGCGCTACTCGGGTACCGTTGGCGAGGGGAATCCCAATAACTGCGCAGCCGTACACGCAGGGCACTTGCGTAGGCACCGAAACTCGTTATATCGCGCCCCATGTAGTGCACTTGTACAGCTCGACGGGAGGCTATTTGGGATGTGCCCAGTGCCTTGAGGCGATTTTGGTAATGGCTGCGTCTTAAACCGCATACTTCCGTACTAAGTAGTATGTCAGATCCGTGTAACCCCAGCGGTGGCGTTACGGTTTTTTTGAACGTACTTTTTAGTACGGTAGTATGCAGTCCGGACAACGGCCTTCATGCCAGAGTCCCTGCTACGCTAACCTGAAGCACGAAAACGAGTGATCAGTTATAAAGATGGATAGATGCGATTTTAAAATTGGATCGACATATTTGATGTGCGAATACAAAAAATGAAGGATAATATTGTATTGGAACCTCGATAAAAAATAGACAAAATAATGAGACCTAGCAGGGCTGTGGATATAAATTTACAAACTTGTTGTGTTTTGGCCTGAGCACATGACAAGCTTGTAAGGACTAAAAACTGTCATTTGACCTCATTTTGTTGTACAGAGTTTTCTGGCTGTTTTCTTTTCTTTTCTTCTTTTTATTTTTTACGACCCAGTTACATAAAGGCATAAACATGCAGCACTTTGTGCGGAGAACAATGGAGGGATTTATTGCTGGCCGTGTCGCTTTGCCCTCTCGAATGCTTCGTCATCCACCGCAGCTCCATGTGAAATCCTGTCCAGAGTCGAATGTTGGTGTGACTCCGGCACACGGAGTTTAAAGAGTCGTGTGGTTAAAAGCTGAACAAAAGCTGCTCTTCTCTGGCTGCTTGAGCCTGCAGTTCTGCTTCGGCAGGGTGTAGATTTCGTTTTGTGTGTGTGTGTGTGTGTGTGTGTGTGTGGAGTGCGTCTCGGTGAGTCACGTGCAAATCATAAAGGCGACAGAAGAATAAACAGGAAACGGAGCAGCTTTGGAGTGCGTGCTACGATGCAAACTCGTTTTCTTGCTCATGGAAAACGGCGTAGCTCCATCCTTTTTTAAATTTTTTTTTTAAACGCCCTGCCCTTCTGGCGTTTGACGCTCGTGGTTCTTTGCTTCGTTTTCAGACGGGATGGACTTGTGCAAGAGTTTGGGCGACCGCTTGTTAACACAACCTCTGCGTGGCTGATTTGAGTCAGAGCCTTGCGCTCTCTGTAAGATACCCGAGAATAAACGCGGCGCGTGCTTTTTTTCCGGCTGCGTTTGCGACTGGAACTGTCCTCTTGTGAGGCTGAAAAGAAGTCCGGCACAAGACTAATAAAGTTTGTTTTCGGCCGGGTGGACCTGGGTCGGATCGGAGCGCTACCCTGACCAGGATAAGCTTGGTTATTAGAGGAGGGATTGTGAGGTTTGATGAGTGTGTGGAAGAGGTGCTGTAAGACCAAAATGACAGCAGCGTACCATTCTGATCTTGCGCTGCAATTACCAGACACGTTTGTTATAACCTGTTTATAAGGCCCAACTCAAAGTCGTTTAACGGCAGCGTGCGGCTTGGGAACGGCTCCAGACCTTCCAGTCTCACTTCCAAGCAGCCCCAGATGTTCCAGTCTCGCTTCCAAATGGCCCCAGACGTTCCAGTCTCGCTTCCAAATGGCCCCAGACCTTCCAGTCTCACTTC
>JAYJMA010066165.1:0-10437 GCA_036873895.1 Parotocinclus cabessadecuia
TTCAAAAGTTCTTCACGGGATATGAAAGTTAGATCTTAATTTATGCTGCGAAAGTGTGTGTGTGTGTGTGTGTGTGTGTGTGTGTGTGTCGTGGGCATTGATACTGAACTTTTGACCAGCAGGCGAAGCGACATCCAATGTAGTTTCCTTGTTGATAATTTAGTAAGAATTAACATAATTTAAACATTATTTCTTTAAGTTCACTTTTTGTCTTATAACGTTTAAAAAACATTTTAGTGAGAAGCCAAAATATCCAAAATAATAAGCTTCGCATAATTCATCTAACTTGCACATTTTTAATGCTGATGTAACACTAACTGTAAAATAAACCCTATTTATAACCCTGTAACACTCATTACACCACAGATATCTTCTATTCAATAATTTGATTGGTTAGGAGAAGGTCATGTGTTACTTCACCACATACACATGTAACCTAGCAACAATGCAAGCCATGACAAAGGAGCAACAATTATATTAGTAAATTGGAATGACTTAATAAAATCCGCCGGCTTTGGAAACATTCATTTCGATCTAAATGAGTTAGATATGGGAAATATTAACGAGCAGCCTGATCCTTCTAATGAGCCATGGTTTATTAACAAACGAAGACTTGGATTTAAGCCTGTAAAGGCCAAGAGAAGTCACTCTTTAATTCAGAACTTAATAATTCTGACTGATCAGATTCACATTAAGAGCTTCATCTAACAAATTCAGAATCAATAATCAAGGAACTGATATGATAACAGGATCCTAGACATTCATTAACACCGGGATCTTACTCTGATTTTCTTTTCAAAGTCAGTTTTATTTGCCGAGTAAGTTTACATATGCAATGAATTTGTTGCCGGCTGATGGCATCTCTTTACAATTTACAATAATGAAGAGACTATTTAAGATAAATCTGACCCACATTTGTTTTATTCATTCGTTTTCTTCGCCGCTTTATCTTGCTCAGAGCAGTGGTGCCCCCAGAACTAGGGGTGGCCAGATGGGGCCACTAAAAATTTTGGGATGGCACACCCAAATGAAAAGTCAGTTTTATGATGTATTTTACTGTAGTATATTGATTAATTAAGAAATCATTATCCGATGTGCATAGACTAATATGATACAGTTAACATTTTACAGTACAACAAGTACAACAAAACTGTGTATATATGTATATATATGAAATTAAACATGTATATTTGTCTTTTTAAGAAACGGGACATATATATACACACATATATATCACACACCCACCCACACCCACACACACACACACACATATATATATATAGATATATATAGGTGATTCATCATTCTAATATTTATGTAATATATCCTGTTTAAAAAGACAATTTCAGTCAGTACATTATTAATATGAAAAAAATACAGCTTTACTTAACTTTACAGTTGCTTTGTATTTAAATAAACAAATATATTACAGGTGGTGGCCAAAAATGAACATACCACTCTTTCATGAAGCTTTGTCTTCTATTTCCTTCTATTTATACGGTCATTCAACTATTTTAAATCATGTACATTACTGACTGAAATATACAGCACGTAATTAAGTAAATTAAAGAGAAACATCAATCAATTCTCCTATGGGGGTGGGCTGCTGGGGGGGCCAGTGAGTTTATAAGGCGGGCTGTGGCCCTCCCTTGACGGCACTGCTGGCTCAAAGCGTTAGAGAGACTGGTGCCTAGCCAACCCTAGACAGAGTCAAAGTAAAATAGCGATATATTTGTGCTTGTTGTCTGTATAGTAAACTGTTATTAGGAAATGTTGTTCCTCGACTGTTAGGACTGAAGGCTATAGTCTGATGATGATGTTTTAGGAGTGGGGTAATGGAACTATTTTACCTCACGTTATGTTGATAATAAAATCTTTTCTTCTGTCCTCTTTATCTTAAAATCCAACAATAAACCGAAACAGAACTGCGCTATGATCAACAACACACTCAAGGTTTATGGTATAAGGTGAAATAATGACACGGGTACATTGCTCTTTGTACATTGCCACAGTACACCAGTGGCGATTTCTCATGTTATAGCTCAAACCTCAAGTGTATTATTGCCTAACCATAACTGGAACCCTCAGCCCAGCACTACCTGTAATCATAGTGGGTTAACTTTAATGGGAAATAACCATTACAGTGGGCACAGCGTGTATGTGCATATAGGATCGTTGAAAATTTTTAATTGTTTGTGTCCATATCATTTGCGTTTTTATCATTTAAATCATAACTCTACAACTCAATCTACAATCTTAGGTGTGAGTAACCCTGTTGAAATAATCCATTTAAAGGAAAAGTTCACACATCTGCTGGAACAAACAATTCACAATGTGAAAAGTTATGATTTCACGTTGGAAAATGACATGCACTAGCTGGTGTGTGTGTGTGTGTGTGTGTGTGTGTGTTTACTTGCCTTTCTATACATGTGAGAACCAAAGTTTCTCATGATGTGAAGTAAACTTTGCATTTTTCTCTCATGAGGACCTGAGTGTAAGGTGAGGGCTAGATGTAGGTGTATTGGTGGTATTAATTAGCTACAGTAATCCTTAATTGTCATTCACATCAATGGAAAGTCCGTACAAAGATGGCAAAGAAAAACGTGAGTGTGTTGTGTGTATGTGCTTATTAGATAGTTGTGGTAAACGCTTTTTGCCCATATGTGTGGTTATATAAAGGTTCTGATAAATGGTGGTGAGTTTTGTCTGTGTCTGTGTGTGTGTGTGTGTGTGTGTGTGAGAACATGTTGAGCTGCTTTACTGAAGCAGTGTAGCGTGCAGACCAGAGTGAGTTGGGCTGAGAGAATCCCACTAGCTGCTAATCCCCGGGTTTTCAGGAGCCCTGGCCCGTACTTGATGAGCTTGGGCAAGAAAAGGGTACGGCACTCTCACTCTCCCTCTCTCTCACTCCCCCATTCTCTCTCTTTTTTTCTCATGCCCCTCCAAAACACGCCTGGAGCCAGTGTGTGTGCGAATGAGTGGACACCAAGTGTTAGCTCAGCAACTCTTCTTAGATTTCTATATCTGTCCCTCTTGCTCTTGCCCTTTCTGTTACCCAAACCATCACTTTATTACTTGCTTACTTTCATGACTGCTTTTCAACAACCCCAAATAAGAAAGATATTGCAAAACAAGCAGTTTACTACATTTTATTTCACATCATGCTTTTTTACCATCACACCATTTTGTGGATCAGGTAAATGCAGGAATTAACAAATGAAATGAAGTTGACCAGACATTAAATCTAGGGCTCTCTATTCTCCAAAGGTCCCTGGGAACTTGGGTAAATGGCTAAATGGCATGATGGACAAGGGCCAGAAATACCAAGACATTTAAAATCAAAATCTGCCTGCCTATGCCAAGAAACTAAAAATGAATCGTCACCAGAACCTCCACCAGATCAAACAACAATGGTTTAATAAACACAAAGTAAATCTTACACCATGGCCAGGTCAGTCGCCTGATCTAAAGCCCATAAACCAGTGAGTGAGCTAAAGGGGACAGAGCACAAGAGAGGACAGAGCACCCACGAGCATTTGGAGTGATTAAAGTAAAGCAAAGAGGACCAACCTCTATCTCCCGTCTCTGTATTCTTAAAACTTATAAGAGCTTACAGGAGAAGAAGAAGTGCTTCTTTTCTGGCATTGAAGACATTTATTTTACATACAGTTTTGTTAAGTAATAATTATTTCTTATGAGATATTTTTCTCAGACTATGCTTCAATTAAAGGTTGGACATTTAATTGGAGATTTATTAAGTGTGAAATTAAACTAATTCAACAAAAGGTCAGTTTCTTATAATCCTTTGTACTCAGCTTTACCAAGGGAGAAAATAATTGTGGAGGTGACCGTAGAGTCTTACGCGTCTGCTTTGAGACCTTATCCTACACTATGTTGTAGACTTTATCGGTGTGCATGTGTGTTGAAGGGCTTCTGGTGGGGCTAATATTACAGGGATTACCACTGTCCTACAGGCCCTGGGGCTACTGGGACTGGGGTGTGTGAGGGGTTATTTCCTGGCTGTAGCCTGTCTTTGTCCTGCCTGACCTGGCAGATCATGGGGCAGATCCTGCTTAGATACTCCCCCCCTCACCAGTCCCATGCCTGTCTGAAATTGTTAGCCAGTTTTCGTGAGTTCGCTGGACTTAACACGTCTGGGCTGGGGGTTCTGGGGGCGTAGTGTGGCACTGCAGTGAGCCAGGTCGGTCGCGGTTATGGTTTGTGACTCTTGTTTGATTCATCAAGGTTTCTTTCAGTCAGAACGACTGGGGTGATCTCAGAGGCTGTTGGTTTAAGCATGGCTTTGAACAACACATGCACCGTCTGCTCCTTCCATTCTCTTAATCTCTGTCTCTTTCTTAATTATGGATGTCCACTCTTTACTCTTTCTCACCTACCAGCTCATGGGGTTTTTCCCTATGAAACTGTATGCACCATCCGTGAGCCCATATGTATGTGCATGTTTTTTCAGTATAAAGAAAAACAATAAAATATGATAATAGCCACCATTAACCAGTCAAAGATGAGATGAGAGAGTAAAAAAAATAATAATCTCGGGTTACAGTATTGGACCTTTTTGTAAAGGTTTTACTCTATGAAGCATTAATTTAAATTACTCTAATTAATGATTAAAAAATAAATAACAAAATGGAAATTAATGGTTCATTTTTATGGTTACACTGGTTAAGGCAGTTGGGCTGCCCATCATTTGAGGTTTTATTTTTTTCATGTAACCATTTTTAGTACGTATTAACACGCACATCATTTATAATGTCTAATATTATAATGCTTTTATTCTGTGTTTTGCAACCTAACATGTTTCCACATCTGTAGTAAGTGTGTTTTCCACAAACAATAATTTCCCTGTACTTAGAGATGGCCAGAAAATGGAAGTCTATGGGCGATCACTAACGTCTGTCAACCTAAAACGTTAATACATATCTCTATCAATATAAGAGACATTTAAAGACTGCATTGCTCTACAAGTACAAAATAAAGCCTTGCTGTGGTATATACACTATTATACACTCACTGTCCACTTTATCAGCTCCACTTTCCATACAGAATCACTTTATAGTTCTAAACTTCTAAACAGACTGAAGTTCATCTGATTCTGTACATTCTTTGTTTATCCTGTTTAGGTGATGGATCATTCACAGCACTGCACTGACACTGATGTGGTCTGTTAATGCGGGTTATACTGGTACAATCAGTACAGCAGTGCTGCTGGAGATTTTAAACACCCCAGTATTACTGCCGGACTGAAAATAGACCACTAGCTATCAGCATCCTGTGAGCACTGAAGAAGTTTTATATTCTTCATTTTATTATATACTTAATAATATTGGATGCCCGGTACGTTTTTACATTCAGTATTTATTATATATATTATATATATATATATATATATTATATATTATCTATTTTTTTTATATATTTTTTGGTGTTTTAGTTTATGTAACACATAAAAAAATCTAGGCTACCCAGGGAGGTTGGGTTCATTTCTGAGTCTTGGGCCTTTAAGGAGTTTACCCTTAATTTATCCTTATTTGTCCTTGTCACTGTTGCCATAAGTTTTCTAAACTGAGGCTGTGGGCCTTATTGTTTGTAAAAACCTGCTTTGAGACATTGCTTTAATGGGAAAATGTGCTAGAGCTGGATGGGGGTTGAAGCCCTGGAACTGCCAAGCTGCCACCGATGGGCAACCCTCCATCACTCGGATAAGCTTGCACTGTACATTGTAAGATCTGGCTAAATGTCGTTTTTGCAGTCAGTCACTAAATGGGCCGATCGATTGGTCTTGTCACTGCATACTCTTAGTCATATTTTCCCACCATTTTAAATTCACTAGTTCTTCACCAACCTGGTCAGTAAACCAATTAATCAATATCTATACTATTTACAGTGCCATTTATAAAAACCTTTTCTAATGAACCTACATGCCTTCATGCACAAACAGTCATTAAACTGCGAAACACTGGACCTTAAGCTTTCAAACAGGTTTTCAGAGAATGTGATACATTACTGTTCTCTGTACTCACCCTACACTAATGGCCTGGTGGGCTAAGTTACAACAACAACAACAACAGCAGCAGCTGTTGTAGGACTGTGGTGGCCTAGGGGTTAAGGTACTGGACTATGAACTAGAAAGCCCAGGGTTCAAATCCCACTTCTGCCACAGCTGGGTCCCTGAGCAAGGTCCATAACCTTAGCCTTGTAATACTGTATTACTTGAACGTCACTCTGGATAAGGGCGTGTGCTAAATGACATAAATGTAAACAACCACTATTCAATCAATTGAACATAAATGGCACTGAAGCTCCCACACTAGGTCATACGCTTCCTTTATGATTCTAAAAAAGAGCACTATTTACTTTTCTAGCTGTAAAACTTTGACAAGGCACTTGCTGTTTTCAAAAGCTTGTTATGATTTTTCAATTGCTGGATTGAACCTTGGGATCAGCAGTGAGTTAAGACCTCTCTCCATGTTGTTTCTAGCCCAGATCCAGCTAGCACAAACTACACAAGGGTGAGAGAGGAGAAAGAGTAAGTCATGGCAGACTGCAGCAATAATGTTACGGAGCTTTTCAGGCTTTTGTCCAGCGGTCACACCTAGGAAAAACATATTTGTTCAGTTCTTTGGGCAGGCAATGTACATTTATATATATGTACAGGCAGTTTGCAAAAGTCTTAGTCCACCATTAGTTTAGCAATAGCATTTTTTCGCTGCGATATAATGACCATATATAAGTATTTTTCAGTTTCTTACTACAGAAATACAGAAATTTGTATAAAGTATTATAAGCTTGAGCAAATGCCGCATCTGAAAGCTCCATCGGGATGCCAAGCTGACCAAGCTGGCATATTCAAGCCAAGTGAAGATCTGTGGAACAGAGGACTATGAAATGACTAATTGGGTTCCATAATCATTAGCATTATATTTTATAATGGTCATTTTACCATTTCTACATCAACAAATCTATTGATGGCCTACAACAACTATAACGACCAATGAATCAGTATTTGGTACCAAATGTGGCCTAGTGGTTAACTATATACTATGGATCAGAAGGTCCAGGGTTCAAATCCCACCAGTTGGGTCCCTGAGCAAGGCCTTTAACCCAAATTGCTTGGATTCTAAGACGGTATGAACTGTTAGTCGCTCTGTATAAGGGCGTCTGCTCAATGACATAAATGTAAACGTATAAAGGATTTAATGGTGCCAGAACATATAGTATATTCATATCATGTATTTATTTATTCTTATTTCACAGCCTGTATTAAAGTGTTTCTCAGTTTATGGTTCCTGAATTCGGGTGCAAATCATCTTAATTTCCCCACAGAAATCAGAGAAAATGCATCTAATTAAGGGGTTCTGCTTCAAACTGCTCACAGATCAATGGCAGGACCTACTGCAGATAGAGAGTGCGCATGACATGGTTACACAGCAGAATGCAAACCAGAAACTCCTCTCCTTTCAGCTTTTCCTTCCTCAAGCACCGTTAATCCTGTCGTTTGTACCGGCCCTGACCGGCGGAAGTCTAGGCTTCACGGCCCTGAGCAAACTCAGACACAAGGCCTTATCTAACGTGCAGATCTCAGTTAAGATGTATATTCAACATGCTCTGGAATTACAAGATGAGGGTTTCATTTAACAGGTCATAATTTAACTTTTCATAATTACTCGCCTTGTCAATCAATCATATTGGGCAAAAACTACAGATGGAATATATGGTACAGTGAAAACGTATGTGGTCAACATTAAATTTGTTGTTTTAGCAATATTCTACTGAACATGTATCTCCATATTAGAATGCAACCAGAAAATACAGGACATTTTTTTACACAGTGTAAAAACAAACAAACAAAAAAACAGCTTCTATAACCTACAGTGGTAGGTATTTAGTATTTCCTCCCTTTACACATGAGGAATCATAGCATTTGGCAGCTTAATTTTAATGCCAAGATGGCCTAATCAGGAATGTTTAGCATTAGATTAGCAGACCATAAACCAATTTTCAGATTTCTAACTAACGTAGAACCTCGTTTTTTCTTTGTTTGCCCTGGTTATTGTAGATTTCATCCACCTGGTTATTGTGGATGCAAATCACTACTAATTGCATGAAAACAAAGCATTCACCCACGCGTTTGTCACTCAACCACAGTAACGTGTACTGTGTCTTTAAGAGTCCCTCAAACAAGTATACAGGAGTATTGTTGTACTGTGTAACAAAGAACGTTATGCTGAACTAAATAAGACAGTATTACTGGATCCAGCTTGAATTTATTTATCCTTTTTTATTTCTGCTAGTATCATCTACAAGTTTTGGTTCTTAAGTTCATGTATGAACGTCAAGAAAAGCTCTAAGAGCAACTTTATTACAATCATTATAGTAAATTAACTCAGTAGTGAAGTATCAGATAAACGTGAGTACGAGTCTGCACCTGTTCCACCTACTTCTATTTCACCTGCTCACTGGTGTCTGGCTTTGAGTGGAAACCTAAAGAGGGGACGACTCAGAGCGTTACACCGCGGTGTATTTATTTCTCATTGTTTTCTGAACATAAAAATCTATAACCCGACCCCCCCAAAAAAAATCTATAATATAATATAATATGTATTCTTTGTTAATATTTTGTGTCTGGAACATATTCATTGTTTTTTTGTTCATCATTCATTTCTGTTATTTTCAGGCACTTTGGAACGGATTAAAGCTGTGTTTGTAACTGAAAAAATAATCACAGATGGTGATAACACCATCCTTAAACCAATCTAATGGTGGTCTAAGACTTTTGCACAGTGCTGATATGTATATTGCAAATATATCTCTAGACATGGCCAAAACCATCACAAGCACAAACACTGATTCTGGGACAGTTTAGAGACACCAGTTCACCCAATGCCTTGTCCAGTGTATTTGGAATGTGGGAGCAAGACAGGGAGAACATACAAACTCCAAACAAGTGTTGTCTGAGCCAGGAATTGAATTTATAAATTGTAATTTATAAAAATGTGCTACTCCTTCAGGAAGGGGCATTATAATTATTTAGTAAGCCATTTATTTAGAGGAAAGGAACTTGTGCAGTTATTCAGAACTTTGTTTGCTCCTGACATTACACAACCCCACAGGTTCCATTTAAAGGGTATCAAATGTAAATAACTGTTTATATAATAGCATTCTAAATAAAACATGTCCCACAGCCCCAAATCAGCAAGCCAATGGTGACAGCGGAAAGGAAAAACTCACTGAACATTATAAGGAGACCTGACCTCATGGGCACCCTAGATGTTATAATGTTAAAGTTTTATAATAGACACCATAGGACTGTGGTACCCTAGCAGAGAAGGTCCAGGGTTCAAATCCTGCATCTGCCAAGCTGCAACTGGGTCCTTGAGCAAGGCCAAAATTGCTTGAATTGTAAAATGGTATCAGTTGTACGTCGAGTCGGGTGTCTGCTGCATGTAAATGTTACAGAACTTTAACGGTTTATCTTGTTATTTTGTTTTATGGTTCCTCTTCAATAAATATATGTATTTTAACAAAGCAAAAATGATTTGTGTGCAATAAATCAGTAGAGACCAAATGCATAGTTCACAACCACACAAAGTGATTTAAGTAATCTTGTTTTGCATGTTTGATATAAAAATCACATAGAATGGTTTCGTAGTCTGACATTATATAGGATCAGCAGGATTGAATGGTTTAGAAACATTCAGCATTCCACCGAATGGGTGCTATAGCTTTTATACAGTGAATCTAGCAACACAGATATTTAACTATTCATAATGAATATCGTAGTCACTCTCAGATGTCTTTATTTGCTTTTTTTAACCTAATTTCTCTTGTTACAGGTACTCAGTCCTGTTACTCTTTAAATGAATAACAGAACTGGATATTAAGCACAGAATTAACAAATACATAAAATGTAACCACATGACATCCATACTAATAACATTAGGACAAATTACAATAAACAAAACAAACTCTCAAAATACATCTGGCAACAGGATAGTAAGTTGGGACAGACCTTCTCAGTCATGGTTATATGATATATATACAGGCAAAATAAGAGTGATCATCCCACCATCCCATAATCAAGTCTTTAGAGGATCAGGCTTCCTATTGAACACGTTACTTGTTGTAAGATCCATAATTTTCAGAAGTGGGATTAAATTAGGGTAACAGAACTGAGACTAAAACCTGGGCACATGACTAAAATGTGTATTTCGAAGTTACATTTTAAGTATCAAAAAAATAAGGCATTGGTGCAACACATATCAAAGCAGATCAGAAGTGTTGTAATCATTATATTTTATTAGGGGGAATGTAAAGATATTTTACAGCTAACAAATGATATATTGATATAATAATTGATATATATATATATATATATATATATATATATATATATATAGTGTTTTTAAAAATAAATTA
>JAYJMA010066176.1:0-10437 GCA_036873895.1 Parotocinclus cabessadecuia
TTTTTGAGAAAAACACATAAAAAATAGATTTTCGAGTTACCTCTCTCATTTATGCACTTAACCATGAGAATCAGTGTTGCGTAAATATTTTTTGCATCGGAACAAAAATGGCCGACTGGTGGCCACTTTGGTTTTCAAAATTGCACAAAAAGAATAGAAAATTGGAATCTAGGAAGAGATCAGAGCAAATCCACACAGGCAGATGAAGAACATGGGCAGAGTTCAGGGTCAGGTTCGAATTGGTGATCACAGTCATAACCACTGCAGGTAAGCCTAATGAGCAGTCAGTAAAAAATAAAAAGCAGAAATATAACCCACATAATGAAAGGGATCAAACTTAACAGAACTTTAATTGGGGTCAGAATTTCATTCATTAAAAAGTCCTGTAATAAACCACAATAAGATTCCACAGCCCAGGAAGCACAGACAGAAGTCAGGAAGAAATTTACTGACATAACAGTATGTAATGCTTAACACCCTACTCAGATACTCAGCTTTACAGGACAAATGTCAAGAACAACAGAACTCAAAAAGAGTACGAGAGAGGTCTTGCTAATGATCCTTGACGTTGTTGAATGACAGATGAGCAATGGCATGACGGCTGATTACAATGACCTGGACTTGCAGTGTTGCAATGATCCTTCAGGGCATACCAATAACAATCACTTTTTGTAAGCAAACTTATCTAGTAAAGTTTACTACAGGCTAAGGCTAAAAAACAAACTGGGAAACAGGACACTGTCTGAATTAGGATACAGCTGCAGCATATCAACTATCTAATATCAACAGGTTTATATGTGTAATATGGTAATTTGATGTAAAAATGACTCAAAAGATGTTGCAGTAGTACGTCAGTTCTCGACCACCTCAGAACTTGTGTAATTCAGTTCTCCAGGCATTTTGAGGAGGAAAATTGTCTCTTGTTCTCATCACTTGCTAAGCAGCTATAAAATAAATAGCGTGACTTGTTTCAGCCGAAGGATTGAATTATGATACAGTACATAGTAATTCACTGATTCAGATCAACAATAGCTTTCGCTAAGTGCAGTGTTTCAAATTATTTATTTACATCTACAGTACAGTATTCTTAGTGCAAATCCCTGAGGGTTTTAAAGAGGTTAGGGATAACAGCCAGCCAAAATGGGAAAGAATGAAAATCATTGTGCAGTGTGATTCTCTAAAGACTGGGATTTCAGGCTGCAACAAGCATAGCTGCAGTGATGAGTCCCCCAATAGTTTGTGTTTTTTTTCTTTTTATTTGCATTTTATTCCATTACTCACTAAATTACATGAGATTATAAAATTTACTGATGGTTTAAGATTTTGGGCAACTGCAGGTCAATGTAAGTGTTTTAAACTTTAGCTTCCTTATCATTAGTTATCACAGACTGTGGTGATGCAGTAGAGACTCTTTTACCAAACACTCAATAAACTTGCTATGATAGAGTTGTTGGAAGGCATGCTTTTTGTAACTCAGGGAGCACATGTACAATACAACTCAATTAATACATAGAATTTCTATACAGTGTATATATATATGTATATATATAGTGTAGTCTGGGGGTCTGGTGGTATGAATGATGGGGGTAATAATATCTGGGTGTTCAAATCTCAGAATCTCAGGTCTGTTAAGCTCCCACAATTGTTTTTGATTGTGTCAGTATTGTTTATATGCTAAATATTACAAATATAAATGACTATTTGTAAATGTTTCCATTTTCAGATCACTGTTCTTTCAAATGTTTTGTAGCACAAGACAAGACACAGTCATGGCCGAAATTGATCGCACTCCTGAAATTTATCCCAGAAATGCATTGTAATTAGACATGTTTCGTTAGCTTTATTTCCTTTGTGTGTATCGAAACAACGGATAAAAAACTGAAAAAAGCCAATCGTTATGTAATTCTATGCAAGAATCTGAAAATGGGCCAGACAAAATTGTTGGCACCAAAACAAAGCACTGGAAAGTTCTGAATTGACCAGCAATGAGTCCGGACCTAAATCCCATTGAACACGTGGAGAGATCTTAAAATTGTTGTTGGGAGAAGGCACCCTTCAAAGATGAGAGACCTGGAACAGTTTGCAAAAGAAAGGTGGTCCAAGATTCCAGTTGAGAGGTGCAAGAAGCTTGTTGATGGTTAATAGGAAGTGACTGATTTCAAAAGGGTGTGCAACCAAATATTTAAAGTTGAGGGTTCCAACAATTTTGTCCGGCCCATTTTTGGAGTTTTGCATGAATTTATATCATGTTTGTCTTTTCTCTATGTTGTTCCAATAAACACAAATGAAATTAACATGTGCATAACAAAAACGTGTAACTGTAATACATTTCTGGGACACGTAATTGTGCCAACAACTTCAGCTATGACTAGATACTTAAGACACTTGGGATTTGTCAAAGCTTTAGCTAAAGAAAAAAATTCAATCTAAAATTTGATTAACCAAAATGTGGTCTTTCCTAAAGTGTAACTGAAGCCAACAAGTGATTGGTTAAGGTGTGATTTATGAAAGATGTGCTTAGCGTTAATTACCATGTGATTCAATTCAGTGTAAGGTGTGATTTATTCAGTCTAAGATGTGGTTTACTATTGCTAAAATATGAGTAACATTAACTGATATGTGGTTTAACTCCAGCTGTGCAGTAATTCATTTAATCTGCATTGTTATTTATACACGCTAAAATGTGATTCACTCAAGCTATATTCTGAGTCACATTATATGTGACTCTTTCAAGCTAAAACATAATTTATTTAGGATATGATGTGATTAATTCAAGCTAATCCAGAACGTGGTCTGACAGGTAAACGCATGGCTCATCCCGGAAAAAAATGTACTGTGAGATTTCATAGTAAAACTGTAAATTGCATGACAGTTTTAATGTGAACTTTCACAGGTTGACCATACCGTTTAAAGGTCTACTATGATTTTTGCTGGTAATTTGGCCACTTAAAGGTTCCTCTGTCAAATTTCACAGTACAATTGTTGGTTGGTTGACTATGAATTGACCATAAATTATTTTACAGTTCTGCTATAGATGCTGATATTAATTTGGCCACTTCATGGTTCTGGCGTCAACTGTTACAGTTACATTTTTTTCCTGGGATGTACTAGTCCCTTGCTTCCCAAACACAGATCAGTATAATGACTACAAAACTGCTGCTAACCCGACCCTTTGGAAATCTAATGCCATCTGTTTAATCACTCGTGAACATGATTTGAAGGTATTTGATCTCCTGCACTAAGGGCATATTGTCTCTCTTCACTTTGGACCTGGTTGCTGAATCTCATGATAGCTGCTTCAAACTCAGCAGCTAAATTCTCAAATTTTGATTGTGTTTAACAGAGATGTGGCATTTGGCCTTCTATAATAAACCACTGCCAGTCTCAGCTGCACCTTGATATCCTGTTCATGAATACAGTGGAGACACTCTCTTGAGTCTGACAGCCACCTTGAACAACTTTGACTTAACAACAAGTATGGGAACAATCCCTTAAATCCTGCTCTGTATTTAGTTTACATGTCCTCTTCTGTCTGCATAGATTTTGTCCTCCTTTAATCCAAATATATGACCTAGGTGAACTGGCATCTTTAAAATGTCTCAATCTATGTGAGTGAGTGAGTGCGTGAGTTAGTGTGCCTGTGTGCATAGGTGGTACATAATATGTAGTACTTTGTTACTGTATTTAATAATTTTTTAGGCATCTGTACTTTATTTAATTATATGTTATTATGCTTTTTTTTTATTTCTACTCACTACATAACAGAAGAAAAATCTCTTTCTTTTTCTCACTGTGTGTGTATGTGTGTGTGTGTGCATTCTCCGCAATGGACAGGCAGCACTCTGTGCAGTGTGCCATCCTGATTTGTTCCCTGTGCTCCTTAGCGACCCTGAATTGAACTAAGTGTGTATGGAGAATCAGTGTTGTTTCTGAACCACAGTAACTGGTCTTTTATATCAGTTAACATAGTACCATCAAGGTTTCCTGTTTATCAATAACATTGACACCAGTTATTTCAAGGTAGTCATCTTAATTTATCATTTACATATTTCATGCCATACCTTTTTAAACAAAAAACGATCTGCAACATATTATTGTAGAGAAAGCAGATAATTTATATCCTGTTTTTTAGAGCTTGTGACTGGAAACAACAATGTGCAAAGCTTGCTAAGTTCACAGAAGCTGATTTATGAAAATTTGAAAGGCACACACTCCTAAAAGGGGTGCTGCTTATTATAGGATTAATGGTTAAAAATAAGGTATGAAATATGACATTGTGTGCCCGATAGGCCAACGTCATAAACACTGGTCTCCAATGATCGTGGGCTTTATGTTATGTTGTATAATATAATATCATGTTCTGTTTCGTAAAGAAAGACATTCTGAGCTAATGTCAGACACTTTTAAGTAATGTTTTCATAACAATAAGAAGTGTACAAAAAAAGTGACTGGCATGCAGAAAGGCATTCAACTGTCACTACACATCTCCAGAGATCCCAGGTTCAATTCCTCGCTTGGTCTACACCTGTGTGGAGTTTGCATGTCCTCCCTATGTCTGCATGGGACTTCTCCATTTTATTCCCACATGCTAAGGACACACTTTATGTCAGTTTGTGCTTTCAAAGTCTCCATGGTGTGTATGTATGTGTTATAGATTGTTGACCTGTTTAGTTCCCACCTTGTGCACTGTACTACCATATAGACCTTGCCTGCCCCAAACTGGATTAAGTAGATATTAAATTGAGTAAAATGAATTTCTGATGCTTATGAGTGTTAGACCTCTTGACATTCTGTTTTTTTTGTCTTTCATCAAAGTATGACTCGTGTCACATAACGGCAGTTATGCGGCTTTGCAAATTAGTGACATCAAAGTCTGTGACTAAAGGAAACAGCAACGAAAACAATCACATATGCAGTCTTACAGTGATCTTATCTCAGAGCGTGCTTTGAAGCATTGCTCTACACTGACTTCTGAATTCATATACTGAGCTTTCACAGTGTGAAAACAAGTGGCGGACAGTGGAAAATCTGCCTTTGAGTGTAACTCTGCGGAGTGCTATTATTATGTCACGACTTTGTGAACCACAGTGCAAACCCCTTAAACTTTAGCAGCGTTGTACTGTATTTGGCTAGGAATCTTGCTCACTTTTAGAAATACCTGTACATGAAATTAGTATATGTAGAGCGAAGTTAACCAAAGTATTCTTTAAGTTCATATTTTGTAGCTACTAATATGCCAAAAAGCGAAGCCAATTGCATATTAGTAGGAATGCTGTTTTCTACATCACCCTTAGTCTTCCGAGAATCAAAAACGATTTTAGACCATAAATGAGGCTGGGCAATCGCATTATCAGACAATAAGCCCTGACTCATTAAGATGTCTCACTGAGTCAGGACTCTATGTAAGTACAGTTAGTTCACCATCAAAGCGGTAAAGCAAACTATCTTTATTGTTTTAAGAGAGCAGAAGAGAATTTAAATTTGTTAAGGAAGTAAGAGGCTATGAAAGTGTCATTTTTAGAATCACTTTGGTGATCAGTACAACCCATTCTTCAGGAAAATGCTCAGCATCATATCCAGAGATTGGCTTTTAAAAATACATGTAGGAGTGCTGCCAGAATTTTGCAGAGGTTAAAGGGGTGGGGAGTCAGCCTGTCAGTGCTCAGACCATATGCCACACACTGTGTCAGATTGGTCTGCATGGCTGAAGGAAGGAAGAAGGCAGAAGGAAGACTCTTCTAAAGATGATGCACAAGAAAGCCTGAAAACAGTTTGCTGAAGAAAAGCAGACTAACGACATGGATTACTGTTACTTTTATGTCCTGTGGTCTTATAAGACCAAGATAAACTTATTTGGTTCAGATGGTGTCAAGCGTGTGTGTTAGCAACCTGGTTAGTACAAAGGCAAGTGTGGCTCGCCTACAGTCAAGCATGGTGGTGGGAATGACATGGTTTGCGGCTTGAGTGCTGCTGGCACTGTGGGAAGTTCACTGTGGGAACCATGAATGCCTACGTGTACTGTAACATACTGAAGCAGGGAATGATCCCCTCCCTTCGGAAACTGGGCCACAGGGCAATATGACAACATGATGACCACCCAAACACACATCAAAATCGACCACTGTCTTGCTAAAGAAACTGAGGGTAACGCTCAAGCTCCAGACCTAGACCCTATTGAGCATCTGTGGGGTATTCTCAAACAGAAAGTGGAGTAGCATAAGGTATCTAACATCCACCAGCTCTGTGATGTCGTTGTGGAGAAGTGGAAGAGGATTCCAGTGGCAACCTGAGAAGCTCTAGTGAACTCTATGACCAAAAGAGTTAAGGTAGTGCTGGAAAATAAAGGTGGCCACACAAAATATTGACACTTTGGGCACAATTTCTCCATTTTCACTTAGGTGCGTACTCACTTTTGTTTAGCGGTTTAGGCATTAATGGTTGTGTGTTGAGTTATTTTGAGGGCACAGCAAATTGACACTGTTATTCAAGCTGTAGAATGACTACTTTACATTGTATCCAAAATGTCATATCTTCAGTGTTATGCCATGAAAATATATAATAAAATATTTACAAATGTCAGTGGTGTACTCACGTTTGTGAGATACTGTAAGTATGCTTCATGAAGACATAATCTGTATTAAGATAATCATTGGTACAGTGATGTAAATATTCCTAACACAAACTTTTGCAAACCACTAGATCCTATCTAGATCTAGTGTAGATATCCAACTAGTAAAGTCCACACAACCACAACAATTAACATTGGTTTACTATCTTTTCAGATGCATATTTGATAGACGTTTTTTTCTGAAACCACTTTCAAATGAGGTATATGACAATCTAGTCATGCAGTTTGAAGGATAAACAGTCATCTCCCTCAAGACATTTTCACAAACTAACAAGCAACACATTCAATAACTAGGAGAGGCATGACTAAGCCATGACTATAGCGTGACCTGTGGTAGGCTAAGGTACCAAGCTATGGCCTGGAAGGTCCAGAGTTCAAATCCCTTTTTTATTATGAGACTACCGGTATATCAATTGTTTGCAGCTCTGGATAAGGTTGCCTGCTAAATGCCATAAATGTTAAAGCCTTGTCCACATAAAATGTTTAAATCAATGTTTTGACTTGTTGTTTTCAAATTCTTTGTGATTTTATTTTTCACATGCCTGCATGACATTTTCATCTCAGTCCTTGCACAATCCAGGTGTTTAATCTAATGATACATCCAGATTGTGTTCAGACATTTAGTCAGCTTTCTGCCCCTTCAGGAAATGACCTTCAGTAATATTCACCAGTCTTTAAGCTTAGTCATTTTAAAATGTTTTCAAAACAAAAAGCTTCTATTACTAAACTAGGCTAAATGTCTTCAGACTGAAAGTTGATCTATTGTCTTTTTGTGTGTGAGATGGTGTTTGAAAATTGACAATAGATCATGAAGGATGCATAGCCAGGGTAAACTGATCCTGTGTTGAGCAATTGGCAGGCAAGACATCACTGCAGAACAGAAACGAACAAATAGACTGTCGTGGAAAATGTACATAATATCGTACGTATGCTGTACAGTATAATGCTTTAAATATTTCCACCCTGTTAATGCCAAATGGAGTCAGGCTACAAAATCATTACCTCCAAAAACTTGATTTCATTTAATTTGGAATCATGTTGAAACTTATATTGATCCTCTAAACAAATGTATTGTTATTATTAAACAATGATCAGAAAGGTTATCAGTCTCTGTCACAAGGATTGATCAAATCTACATAAAGATGGGGCTGATAAGATCGGCCCTGATATTAACAGTGTTAAGTTACATGTGGGACATACATTTTGCAAGAAAGTAATTGACCCCTATAACATAGCCACTGCCCCCACTTCGAATGGTCCCCTAAAGCATGTTCTGCTTTAAGGTGGGGTTTTACATATGCCGGTTACACTTTGTGAACAACAGCATAAACTAAAAATCCAGCAGTTTAAGAACGTCTACAATCCATAATATCATCAAAAGATTCAGAGAATCTGGAGAAATCTCTGCAAGTAAGCGGCAAGGCCAAAAACCGACATTGAACGCCCTCAGGCGGCACTGCATTAATAACCAACATCATTTTGTGTTGTTCAAAGGAAAGATGATGTAACAGAGAGGTAAACATTCAACTTTTTTGGAACATGTTGCAGGCATCAAATTCAAAATGAGTGAATATTTGCAAAGAACAATAAAGTTTATCCATAAATACAAAGCTTCTCATTATTGTTATATTGTTAATATTATTGTTACTATATTGGTATAATATTACTATTATTTGCATTGTTTTGTAGAGGTTTTCTGTTATTTATCATATCTTTCTAATGTTCTAATTTGAAAATAGAGACATACAGTTGTACTATTATTTTCTGTATCTCACAACGTTTTGTTATTTGTTATTCAGGATATTTTTCATTCTGTGTGCTTGCAATTGTTTGTAGATGTGTCTCTGTCTATAAATAAATATTTAAAAAATACAAATAAATGCAAAGCACACTGTTTTACCCACATATACATAGGCCAAGGTCTGGAACCGGACCAGGAATTCTGATCATATGTTTGACTTTCTTAGATGTTTTCTGTAGGAATTCTGTTGGTGTAAATAGGAAGTACTAATTTGCGGGATTAGTTAAACTTAGGGAACTTGTTAAAGCAGGATTGCGACACAGAGAACATCTTTGTCTGAAATCTGTGTGCATGCATGCACTGCTCTACAACATTCCATATATCTAATGCACGTCCCACCACTCTCTCTTTCTGTCTGCCTGTGCTCATAGAGTAGACGGGCTGAATTTATAGAAATAGGATTGTACTATTCAATCATGATTTCTCTATCAAAACTATTTATCAACAGTAACCTGATTACATTGGCGTTATCAGAGCCACTTTACTGGGGCACATGACTCACTAAAATCACAACAGTGAAAATTGTCCTGCCAAGTAGAAATACAGCCATGGCATGTAAACACTACTGACACTACAGACACTACAGTCAGAGCCAGTTTCTTTCTTATTCCTGTGTGGGGTAATGGATTATGCAATTACATTTAAAAGAAAGTCAAAGACCCAGCAGAAAAGGTAATCATTTACTCATTAGCTGTATGTTTTGGTTGCCATATGATGGTACAACCCACTAAAAGAACATTGATACTTATAAATACTAGAATTAGGCAAATAATATAATTTAAACTCAAACAACATTAATGCACCTACTAAAGATCATTTTAATGTGTCATTTCTCATCTATGGTAAAGTTACACCCTCTTTAGTGTTATATCACGTAATATAATTACTCCCTAACCCCTACGACTGATTGGCAAGCAGAGCGGTACATCTGTGCCCCTCTAAATCATGTGTTCCAGTATGACATGTAGTCAAGAAACACCCCTGCTTAATGATATACAATAAAGCCAAACCTTAATTTGTTAGCCTAACAAGCCTACAGGGTGTAACAGAGTAGACTAGTAAGGTCATGTTTGGTTAGTGTACAAAGAAACTTTATTCTTACATCTCAAAGCCTGTCTATCAGGACTGATTATAAGTATGGTGCAATAGTTTAGCAGGTACACCTACTTTATACCTACACTCCCAGTCCATTTGATCAGGTTTATCAGGTTAACAAACCAGACAGGAACACTTTCTTCGTACACGGTTTACTCAGTTTCTTCCATATACAATTTAAGCCCCTCTGTATCTACTTCATTACTGAAAGGTAATCAGTATTTAAGGACCAAGGATCCAGGATTTGATCTTGTGTTTGCATGTTTACATTCTTTTTTGGAATAACATTGTGAGGTTGGGCACTGACGTTGGATAGGAAACCCAAGATCACACGCATTTTCATGATTTTCCTGTGAGTTCAAGCAAGAGACCTTTAGAAACCTCCAAAGTTAATAAACAATGTCTTTGTTTTACGAAGGTAAAGATGACAATCTGACTTGTTGGGGAGGTGGAAACCTATGAAAGTGTCATATTGAGTCACTGAGGTGTTTGGTAAAACTCACTCTACTAAAACTGATTGTCTATGGAGATTCCATAACTATGTTATACTTCATATTAATAATCTGTTGTGAAAGCATAACTGAACTAGCAGAGACCACTAATTAGACGTAGTCTACTTACCTATGACCATATAGTGTAACTTATTGACATAGCTTATAAGAGCCTGCAAAACTTTCAGTATTTTCAAACTTATGATCTGCAACACAATGGAAAACATTTGATATACAGTTTCTATTAGATTTACTTCATAGTTCCATGGGTTCCATCCATAAGGTAACCAAATGAATGGATACTTCATAATGACATGTCCCCTAATTTATGTGAGCAGTATATATACCTTGCTAGTAGCTGGTTGGACGCCTGTTACTTTTGTGGCATAGATTCAATGAGGTGCTGGAAAACATCCTATTAT
>JAYJMA010066187.1:0-10436 GCA_036873895.1 Parotocinclus cabessadecuia
TGTTTTCTAGCCTATTCAGTAATATATCATGATCTATGGTATCAAATGCTGCACTTAAATCTAATAGGACAAGAAAAAAACACGTCCATGATCTGATGATATTCATAGATCATTAAGTACCCTAATTAATGCTGTTTCAGTACTATAATGAGGCCTGAATCCTGACTGAAATGTTTTATAAATTCCGTTATTTTGGAGGTAACTACAGAGCTGCTGATAGACAGCTTTTTGTAACGTTTTGGAGAGGAACGGTAGATTTGAGATTGGTCTATAATTAGACCGAACACAAGGGTCAAGTTTGGCTTTTTAATCAGGGGTTTTATTACGGTGCATTTAAAGGATTTTGGCACATAACCAAAGGTAAGAGTTTATAATAACAAGTAATGGTTCTATAATACTAGGTATTAATTCCTTAAATAAATATGTAGTGATTGGATCTAATAAGCATGTTGATAACTTAGACAATCTGATCAGTGAGGACAGTTCAGTATTACCAGTGTATTACCAGTTTCATAAATAAACTGAGATTATGGCTGAGCCATAAAGTAAGCTCTGTACACACATGAACTGAATTCTGGATTAAAGTTAGTAAAATTTCTGCTGTTGATGTTTGGCTGTTTTTGTGTGCACCATCCTGCCGGAAAATATAATGATGAAAAATGCCATTGTTCAGTAAGGAGCCTTTGCAGAGATGTAGGCCACATATATGGTATGGTAGCGCTATATTATTGTATTGCCATCTTTAGTGTATTCTCACCTATAGTAAAAAGGGGAGCAAAACCGAAATAAAACTAAAAAACTGTCAACGAAATCAGGAATTTGAACTACAGAATCTGTTAGTTTGAAGTTCCACTGTTAGTAGTCTATGGTGTAGTCTATGAAATGTTCTGATTTGGCTCGATGCTTCAATACTAATAGTATAACAACTCAGCACAGTTCACACAACACACAACAATCAAGCACAGTTCATTTCCTGACCAGACCCTGATCCTTAAATTTTTTATTTGTGGCAGATTTGGGGAAAGTGTGTTTCTGATCAGTGTGTCTGTTTGCTTTCAGGATGGCTCATACTTGGCCGAGTTTCTGCTGGAGAAAGGCTACGAGGTAAGAGATTCCAGCACCTGTTCATTACCGCGTTCAAACCCCTCACATACACATCCGGAAAAAGTGTACACACTTACTTACTGCGCTTCCTGCAAATGTTTACTCAAAACTGAACGCAGATTTAGTTCAAATGAGCTAAATGCCATACCAAGCTTTATTGGCGTGACTGTTTTCATTACATTACTACCAAAGCAGATTGAAGTAAAAAAAAAAAAAGACAATACAATTCAACAGTAGGGCAGCACAGTGGCTCGTTGTGTAGCACTGCTGCCTCACAGCAAGAAGGTAATGGGTTCAATCCCAGGGTGGTGCGGTCTGGGTCCTTTCTGTGTAAAGTCTGAATGTCCTCCCTGTGTCTGCATAGGTTTACTCCGTGTACTCTGGTTTCCTCCCACAATTGTTTACTCTAAATTGGCATTGACTTTTTTTGAGTTTGTCATTTGGTTTGGTCTGATTGGAATTTGGTGAGCAGTGCTGGCGTGAGACGTGTGTGTGTGTGTTTGTTAGTGTGTGTGTTTGTTAGTGTGTGTGTTTGTTAGTGTGTGTGTTTGTTAGTGTGTGTGTTTGTTAATTAGTGGTTAGTGGGTAGTGTGTTAGTGGTTAGTGTGTTAGTCAGTCTCAGGACAAGCTGACAGAGGAGACTGGAGTTAGAGCTGAGCTCGTCTCATTGCTTCATACTGCAGTGTGTTTTCATTGCTTAATTTGAGATTGTTCCAGAATTTGAAAGCTCTTTTTTTTGTACCGTGAGAATCAGAGGGAATCGACCTAATTCTGCCCTGCTTGAGTTATGGGGGTTCTTCTTAGAACTATGGGAATATTTTACAGAATTCTGCATGCAGTGTCTCTGTGGGCTGTTTGTCGCAGCTAGTGAAGTCATGCTTACTGTGTGAACCCCAAACCTCACATGCATCAGCACAATGGCTGCAACGACAGCGTCAAAGGTTTGACACTAGATTCTGATTGGGATGTTTATTTTGTAGAATTTCTTTTGGATAGCATAGAGAGCTCTTTGGGCTTTCTCTTGCAATGCATTTACTCCCATGTCAAAGCGTTCTGAGGCGCTGTTGATGAGCCTAAAGTAGTTCTAGTGCAGGGCATGTTCTAGTGCAGTGTGTCCTAGAGTAAAGACAGGCCTGCTTCCCTGAGATCTGACCTTCTTTTTGGAAGATGAGGATTCTGGTCTTGTCCAGGTTGACTGTCAGGGCCCAGTTCTGACAGAACTTCTCCAACAGGTCCAGCTGCTGCTGTAGCCCCTCTGCAGTAGGAGACAGCAGCACCACGTCGTCTGCGTACAGCAAGAATGTCACTTTCTGATTGTTCAGAGTGAGTCCATTAATATAGAGATTAAACAGAGTTGCAGCCCTGTCTCACCCCATGCTCCTGAGATGAGTTTTGTGTTCCTTCCTTAACTAGTTTTGAAACCAAATTTATTATTCAGATAAATCGGTTTAATGATGTCATACACTTTACCCCCTATACCTCTCTCTCTCTCTCGAGGGCAGAGGGGATAGTGTGTGAGTGACAGCGTCTCTGAGCCGGTGAATTTTTCAGACTTTTTCTTCATTTTTTACATTGCATTTCTTTTAGTAGGACGATTATTTCAGTACTGTTTAATTGATTAGAAGATGTTTGACAATTGGTACAGATTCAAAGGTTTACTGTCGGTATCTGGAATGAATAAAGCTATTGCGTTCTTTGTTGAGGAAACTGAGCTCGTAAACCGATGAACACGGCGCTTTTGTAAATGATGAATTCATGTGTCGATGTCAAGATACTATCAAAGACTTTAATGAGCAGATTGAAAACTTGTATCTCAAAAATAGTTCATCAAGACCAAACGTACTGTGTACCACAGCAATTTATTTTTGATCATTTGTTTTTAATTTTACTTACAGACATAATTGCTGTAGGAAAAAGACACTAACCTAACTATTGTTTTTTTTTTATTTGGATCAAGAAAAAGCCTTTGATCAAGTGGATAATTCCTATATATTCAAAGCTTTTGGATTTGGACCGCACATGAAAGTCCTTTGTACGGATATATACAGCATGCTTAAAATCAACGGTTCGCTTACAATACCGTTTTGCATCACCAGAGGAATACAGCAGGGGTGTCCTCTTTCAGGGCTATTGTATGCCCTTTTCATTGAGCCTCTACTCGCTTCACTCAGGAAACATCTACAGGGAGCTTTCATTCCTGCTTGTCCAGAAGTGCCTCCTATAAAATTGACTACATGAGCAATTAACTGGGATAAATGTGCATGCAACTGGAGGGAAGGACCACCACTTCTGTCCCAGCAGTGCCAATGAAACACACAGGGGTTTAAAGTGCTTGGCATTTTTCTTGGCAGGAACCAGTATGTTACCTGGAATTGGGACGGTCTAGGTGAGAAGGTAAATGGAAAACTTAGAAGTGGAAGTGGATAGTTCCATGGTTGTCATTCAAAGGAAGAGTATTGGTAATAAATAACTCGGCTGCTTTTATGATGTGGCATAAACTCACAGTTCTGGATCCACCAGCGGTACTAACTCAGCAGATCCTAAAGGTTTTCACTGACTTCTAAAAACCTTTTGTACAGGTCAGACTGTGTGCCCTGGATCCAGTATAGCTGTTATTGAGGACCTTCTGTTAGAAAAATAGTTGGACTACAATAGACCATATATTTCTTTTATTATTATTATTATTATTCACTTTTGAAAGCTCGGAGTCAGTTTAAAATATCCAGTAATGACGAGGATCACTATGAAATAATGGAACCCTTATTCTTTAACTCTATTATTACCACAACAGTTTCAGGTTTCATAAATGCGTCAATTTAAGTCAGGTATTACTCTTATCATATAAAGAGTGTATAAAGCGTAAATGTTTCCAAAAATGTTCTTTTGAAAAGTAAAACAAAGTTTGCTTCTCTGTCTGTCTGACTGTCTCTGTCTGTCTGTCTCTCTCTCTCTCTCTCTCTCTCATTTTTTTAGGTTCATGGGATCATGCGTAGGTCCAGTTCCTTTAATACCGGCCGCATTGAGCACCTTTACCATAATCCTCAAACGCACACGGAAGGAAGTAAGATGCACACAAATACACACACTTCCTCAAAATCCTAATTCATACTGAAACTAATACCCATTTACAAAATAAATAAAGCACCCAGAGAGAAATGTGGGATTGCCTCAAAACTAGGCATGCAGTTCTGACTGGCTGATATGTAATGATTTCAGGTGTGGTCTTTCCACAAGAGGCCATAAAAGTGCTTCTTTTTTTTGTAAAGAAAAACCTTTCAATAAAACGGCTCTCAGAGGCTACTTTTGTGCAGTATAGCTCTTGGTGAGAGATTGTTGATCCATTTAAATACTTTTTGGACTTGGAGACTTGTTTTCCTCCATGGTTGACCATATGTCATTACTAACAGGGTAACTAGAGCCTCATTTCAGTTACAGTACAGTACAGTTTTCCCCAATAAATATTATCCTTATCCTTTCCCTATAATGTTGTAGAAATTTCATCAATAACTCCTTCTTGGTGCTAGTATCGGTTTTGATGTTTTGGAGCTGCTGAATTTTAGCATAACTGAATGGCATAACTGTAATCTATTTGACTCAATTTAAACCTAAATGATCAAACAAGAGGGTTTTAACCATTTAAGAAGAGGGTTATTAAAGCTCTGGTAAATTGTTAATCTCTAATATGTTAAACTGGGAACTAACTGTACCACATGTCGCAGGACCTGCCGCTTCATCAGGGTGTAAGTTGTTTATTTAATCCACATAATCAGTGTTATTTTTTGTTTAAATAGAAATGCTAATTTCATGAAAACCAAAATCTGTACTCTTGGGTTGTTGGGAATTCCCCGTTTAATCGGAGCCTTCTGATTCGAGCTTTGTATTTGTTGCATGATTTTACTGTTTTACTTTTTGTTTGCATTTCTGTCACCCTGCATTGACACAAACCTGTTTTACGTCGCTTAAAAATCATTTATTCATTGTCACATGACTTAAAATGACCACTGTAGGATTGGCTACAACTGGGACTACGATAATGAATAACATCTGGCAAATGTGAATGCAGGGCAACAGAGAAAACGGTGATGAAACTTCAGCTTTCAGAGGTGGTTCAGGCCAAAAGATACTGATGCAGATCTGGGTGGCAGTAA
Source organism: Parotocinclus cabessadecuia (assembly GCA_036873895.1). Classification (NCBI taxonomy): domain Eukaryota; kingdom Metazoa; phylum Chordata; class Actinopteri; order Siluriformes; family Loricariidae; genus Parotocinclus; species Parotocinclus cabessadecuia. The sequence goes on from JAYJMA010066187.1 coordinate 5,253, forward strand.
AACGTCTCTGAATATGTGTCGAATATTTTATTGTAATGATTTGTACTGTTGTTTTTTCATCTCACTCAAGCTGTTTAGCTGGCAGGGCTGCATTTTTTTTATTATAAGAATTTTAGAGGTTCCCGATTGGCTAGACGGACACTACAAAAGTCATCTACATTCACCGGCCACTTTATTAGGTTCATCTCTAGGTTTTATAGAGGATGGAATGAAAAAGTAAAAATATTAACTGAGGGCATTTTTCTGGGTCAGAATGCCACATTGATCAACCAGATGTGATTAACCAGACTGGTTCCAGCATATAGAAAGTTAACAGTAACTCAAATATTTACTCGTTTCAACAGAGTTATGCAGAAAAGCATCTCTGAACAAATAACACGCGTCAAACCTTACAGCAGATGGGCTACAGCAGCAGATAACACCAGGTGCCCCTCTTGTCAGCTTGAACAGTACCTGAGGCTAAAACTCACATGGACTCAGCAAAACTGGATAAACAGAAGATTGGCAAAAGGTTGCCACGTCTGAGGTCTGAGTCTCGATTTGGGGGGTGACATTCAGATGGTCAGGTCAGAGGTGTACATAAATAGCACAAAAAGATGGATCAATCCAACGTTTTATCAAAGGTTCAGGCTGTTGGTGGTGTATTGATATGGCTAATACTTTCTTGGCTCTCTTTGGGCCCCTTAATACCTACTGAGGTTTGTTTTAACCCCACAGCCTACCTGAGTATTGTTGCTGACCATGTGCACCCCTTTTTTTAACATGGTGTACCATCTTCTGACCATAAACACAAAGCTTAACTTATCTTACACTAATGAGGTCACTGGACTCAAATGGCTCCACAGTCACCAAATCTCCATAAAACAGAGAATACAGCTTTGGCATGTGGAGATATGAATCAAGGATGTGCAGCTGAAAAAATTGCATAATGCTATCATGGATATATGGACCAAAATCTCTGAAGAATGTTTCCAGGTCCTTGTTAAATCTTTGGTAGGAAGAGTTAAGGCAGTTCTCAAGGCAAAAGTGGCTGGGGAATGTGAACTAATTATTTGGCTTTAATTGTAAATGCTCATAGATAAAAAGCCCTACTAGTTATTCTAGTCATTGTTTTTGGTTTCTTGGGACTAGAATGGAGCAGTCTTTCTTCTCATCTTCCAAATCTGTTTTTCCTGACATCGCCACGGGCCAAATAATGTTTTATTTTTTTCTTCCATGTGTCTTAATTACTGTATTACACCACTAAAATACACTTAATGACCAAAAGTATGTGGACACCTCTTATATTAGCTGCATAAACTCAAGCATACAGCCATGGAATCTAATCAGACAAACTTTATGCACAGTAACTGCTTGGCTGTGATTGGACCTGACAAATGCTTTAGTGTTTGGAAAATATGCTTGGCCTTGGTTTCACATATCACCCGTCGAGAGAAAGCATCCCATTTTCTCCTCCTGGGGGCGTGTAACCTGTACCTGAATTATCTAAGCACATACTTCTGGTGTAGTTATGACGCAGTTCCTTTCTAATCCTCATTTGTACACCGTTTGCATGTGTGTTTTGTGTTTGCATCTCTTCTACAGACATGAAGCTGCACTATGGGGACCTGACAGACAGCACATGCCTGGTGAAAATCATCAACGAGGTGAAACCTACTGAAATCTACAACCTGGGAGCTCAGAGCCACGTAAAGGTAAAAAGCCCTTGGTGACATTGAGTTCAGATAAGGCTTGTGTTTTTTAACATTTCCACTATGGGGGACACACGCATCAGTCAGTGTAATGCAGCAGGGTGTATGAGATGAACAGGCGACCCCATAGCGGCCGTAGTTCTGAGGAATATGCCAATATGTTTGTTGTTCTCCGATTTATCATCTAAACTCCACTTGTGCAGAGGTTGGAAATTCGGGAGGGGCTCTGAGGGCATAACATCAAGGGTGTCGTTATCAGATGAATGGTTCAGTGTGAGAGTAAGAACAATGGACTCTGTGGCTGCCAGAGGAAGTTTGCTACTTCTGGTCATCATGAGCAATCTCTGATGTAGATACGAGTTTCCAGTAAAGCTTTATTCAAGCTCTAAGAAGTTCTGACAAAATGCAGGAAAATGGCTCAGATAACAAATATACTTATAGGAGGGAATCTGGTTTTGTTATTAACCAAACATTTGTGTCATTTAGCAGACGCACTTATCCAGATGAGTTAATACAGGTTTACAATCCAAGCCATTGTGTGTTAAGAGCCTTGCTCAGGGACCCAACTGTGGTAGTTTGGCAGAGGTGGGATTTAAACTCTGGGCCTTCTGGTCCGTAGTCCAGTTCTTCAACCACTAGGCCACCACAGACCACCATACACACAGGTATGCACCATTAAACAGGACGATAATCAAAATGGCTGTTGACAAAATAAAGCTTATTTTATTTTTTATTTTGGAATAACTTATGTAATATCTAATCTAATTTATTGAATAGTATATTGAAAGTGAACGAACAAAATAATTATTGCACAACCGTCTTTTTTGCACTACATTTTCCACCACTCCCACCACATGACTCCTTTCCCTGTCGCTTACCAAGAATTCCCAATTCAGACCATGGTTTCTGCTCAATGTTTGTTTACTTATAATATAAAGAAATTCAGGCCATCATAAAACAGGGAGCACCTGTATGGATTATTAATCCATTAATTTTTATTTAACTTTTTCAGATTACCAAGCAAATTGTTTTTTGACAAACTCTGAGCACCTCAGACCAGACAAAGCCTTGCAAATACCTCCCTCCAATGGTTTGGCACAGACACCAGGTGTGGAACCATGACTCGACATGGTGTCCTGTATATTGTTCTTAAGAGCACCTTACCTTACCACCTTACAAAACGCGCTGTTTTGTCTTAACCATTCATGAGCTGTGTACCAAAACCCTATAGTGCTTATGTTCCCTTTGCTTTATTTTATTTTATTAATATTTTATTTATCTGTAAATATTCACTTTGTTTCTGTTGTTTGAACTATTATTAAAAACCTATTTGACTAGATAAATTAGTTCTATTTTTACATTGATCATCTGAGCTGCGCAAGCAGGTCAGTTCACCTTTTTGAGTCTTGGTTTCTTCTTTATAACATTTAGGAATTTTCCCTTCCACTGTCACCCTAGGCTTGCTCAATTTAGGATTGGCTTTATATATTGGAAGATAACCTGATCAATTGTAAAGTTGCTCTGAGACAATTCTCCATTGTCAAAAGTGCTATAGAAATAAATCAGACTAGACTTTTTTTTTTAATCCTAAATTTGCTATTCCGCCCTCATAATATAATGTATAAGTTGTAAGTTGTAAGTCGCTCTGGATAAGGGCGTCTGCTGTAAATGTAAATGTAATGACGCTTTGAACCGTAGCTCGAACAAAGCCGTGTTTGTCGGCAAAAGCACCAGAACACGTGGCCGTTTAGCTGCTCTTTTGTAATTCCAGTACTGAGTCATAACCAGAGTTCTATTAAACCATGAATAATGCAGCTCTTGGTCCCTTTGACATCTGGATGCAAGTCTGGTGAAACGGCAGATGTGCAGCACGTAAGATGTGTGCCCTGCTGAAAAGCGGTTACAGTACCGAGGAAAAGTGAACGCACTGAAAGGGAAGTGTGTGAATAATTCAGGGGAGATTAACAGATGTGTGATAACAGAGTGCCGAAACGCTTTTATAAAATGAGTCGGAAAAAAGCGATTTTTTTTTTAAAAATAAGCGTCTGCAACATGTTGTGGAGAAAATGATTAACAGTCGCATGGTCCGAGGCTGTTCCAGCATTTCGTAGATCAGGATTATAGAGATGTTTTTTTCCTTAGCTTGCATTTAGCATTGTTACAAATAAGAAAACTTTAGTTACAGAAGTAAAAATAGAGATTTATAGATCATGTCTAGAGGCTTCCTGAGTTTTTACTTGTTATACACTAAAATGCTCAGAATTTCAGGTAGAGAGCCAACAGTATGCAAAAGTTTAGGCACCCTGGACAGTTTGCACAGTTTTGTCCGGTGGTACAAAGTGCAAGCACTTGGTACTGTCCAGGGAGCCATCGATTGACCAGAGATCATGGACAGATGGATGAATGTATGGATGTATGGATGTATGGATGTATGGATGTATGGATGTATGGATGAATGAACGGACGGATCAAATAATTAATGGCTACATGGAGAAATGGATGGATGGATGAATGGATAAATGCACGAATGGATGGATGGACAGACTGAATTAATTGGTGAATGGACGTATGGTTGAATTAATGAATAGATGAACTGGTTAATGGATGAATTAGTGAATGGATGGTTAAATGGAAGAATGGATGGACAGATGAATGAATGGATACATACATGGGTGGATGGATGGATGGATGACTGGATAATTGAATGAGCAGATTAATCAGTGAATGAATGAATGGATGGATGGCTGGATAAATGCATGTATGGGTGAATGACAAAATCTATGTAAAAATATATGTGCTTGGATGGATGAATGAAAGAATGGAGGCATGAATTTATGTATCCATTGATGAATGGGTAAGTGATTGAATGGATGGATAAATGAATATATGTGTCGGAAGGATGGAATAATGGATGCATGAATGAATGGATGTAGGGATATGTCCACGTATTGATGAATGGATGAATTAATCAACGAAATGAATGAGTAGATAATGTATGAATGGACGATAGAGAGGACAAATGATGGATGGGTAAATTGAACAGGGTTCAGACCCTCTGCTATCAGTCGGAACCTGAGAGCAGTGCTAACATTTTATGGGGCGTCAGCTAGGTGGAAGCAGAGTACAAGCTTCACCTAACGTACTTTACCTTCTGCAGAGATGTAAAGAAACGGGGCTTCCTCGCCCTAAAACTACTGAAAACTAAATGACTTCATCATTCCTTCTAGCTGCTGTGCGTTAATCCTGTAAAGGTGCTGCCGGATGACAATCCCTGGATTATTCGATGAATGAACTTCTGTTTGCATCGGAATTCAGAAAGTTAGATGTGATTATGTTGTTTTAGGTCTTTACAATCCAAATAATACGCTACAACATTTGAAAGTCTAATTATGGGAAGACTGAATAACAGCACAACGAGCTACAAATAGGATGAATGTTAGTAACTACATATATATATATATATATATATATATATATATATATATATTTTTTT
>JAYJMA010066208.1:0-23973 GCA_036873895.1 Parotocinclus cabessadecuia
GTTGTACACTAAAATCAGAACGGAAGCGAAAATATGTATGAAAAAAATGACTTTGAATCACTACACTTGACCTGTAAATCATTCACACCTGTTCATGAACCCCTGTTAATAGTATGGGTGAATTAATTTTTTGCATAACGCAGTACGTTGTAATATTTACTCCCTCATCGTTCCGGGCCAGATTTTGCAGATTTTGCAGACCTCAGGTGCCGTGCCTTCCTTTTAGCTTGAACGGAACACTTGAGCGTAAATCGGCGCTTGCACAAAAAGGGGTTCATTTCTCAGAAACAGCTCTCGAGTCCCTTTGAGTGAGGACTGAGATTTGAACTTGCACTAATTCTAATACATGGCGTATATTAAAAAGGGACTCGGGCTGCACTTTCGCACTGTAGATCTGCGGTGTGCTAATGCCGCGAGTGCTGCTTCTCTAGTTCAAAACAACAATTCCAAGGCTCTTTCTTCAAGAAACGGTTACAACCGTGTCTTAAGGCGAACGTGTTCTATAATGGCTCCCAACTGACAGCGCAATGCATTCTAAGCTTAACTTGTGACTAGAAAGTCGTGGCCGGAGGGCATATAGTTTAAGCGAGGCATCAATGATGGGATAACCGCTCAAATCCAATCGTGCCTGTGCGTTATTGCATTAGGACTGCACACAGCTGCCCTTCTACAGCGGAGACGAGCAGCACAGATCTTTCTGCCGTAGGCTAGTGCAATAAAACCCCTGCGCTGTGTTCAGACACAAAGGACAAACAGCTCATAAACTCTGCTATTTTATTCATTCATTAATGGATCTATGCGGTGGCCTTTGCTGGCCGAGCGGAGCGCCTGTTTGTGTTTGTTGTTCAGAGAAGCTGGGTGTGTGACCAACCATGAAATAGCGTCAAAAAGAAAAAGGCCCGTATTAGAGCCAATAAGTTCATTAAGATAGAGAGAATTGGTATTTATTTCTTTACTGTTCCATTTAGCTGAACAAACAGCGCTCCGGGTGCACAAACACACACGTGCGCAAACACAAACAGCCACACACTGCAGAATTAACCAAATTAGCCTCGTCAGATCAAGGCCCCCTTTTTCCCCCCCTATCAAAAGTAATGAGCTGTTAGGGAAGCAAACACAAATACACACACGGAGCCGCACACCGATGTGTGTATCTAAAACGTTCGTAGGGCCGGATTAACCTTTTGCTGTGTAAAACGACCACCCTCTTAAAAACGAAAGGACGCGAGAACAGCAGAGCTCAGAGCGGAAAGTCATTTGTTATACTGTAGAGCAAGAAAGTTTAAGTCTGAAGTACAACGTAGAGACAAGGGGAGGGGAAAGACCGACTACGGCAAAGCCCGTCAGAAATCAGTTGCTGTTCAGGACGGCTCGACGACCCCCAAGCAAGCTGTCAAACAAGCCAAGGTACCAGCACAAAAACACACCGTGCAAACCTCGTGCAATCATTCTGCGCAAATCAAAAGTGCCTTACGACAAGAGAGACAGCAGATGGCAAGTTTTCCTTACAATTAAAATTCCTCAATGAGATCATTAAGCAACAATTCATATCGTATCTGCTTTTTAAATGCTCTTAAGATCTAAGAAGGTAAGAGGCGAAGCAATGCAATTTCGAGACAATTTTATTAAAATATTAAAATAACGCAGCTCAAAGGACTAAAAGCCTAAAAGAAACGCTATTCGGAGAAGATTAACTGCACAAATCAGCTCTAATTTTAGGACTTTCATTTAGGATTTCATAGGAACGTTTTTTCAAGTCCAGACAGATTTCGATCTTAAAAGGTGATCTTTGTTCTCCGCTAGCACACGGACTTTTGTCCTGTATCTCCACGGCTGTTGTCGGGTACTCTCTGCCTTCCCTCGACCCCACATTTATAGATGAGGGTTAAAAGCTCGACAGTCTGCATCTGCTTTTACGAGAGAGATGACAAAAAAGTTTCTTTCTCTGCAGCTGCTCCTTTGGTATCTCAAGACATTCTCAGGACAGCTGGGACAAAAAATGTCTCTCCAGCAATTCCTGTTCCTTGTGAGATGTCCAAACAAATTGGCCACAGAGCAAGAAAGTCCCGGGTTCAATACCAGGTTGGAGCGGCCCGGGCCCTCCCCATGTCTGTGTGGGTTTACTTGGGGTACTCCGGTTTCCTCCCACTGTCCAAAGACAGCGTGCTAGGTTAATTGGTGTTTCTAAAGTGGCCCTTAGTGTGTATGTGTGTGCCCTACGATGGATTGGAGGCCCATCTAGGGTTGTTCTTGCCCTTGTGCCCAGAGTTGTCGGGTGGGCACCTGCGGACCCATGTGGATTAAGCGGAAGATAATGAATGAATGAATAAACAATTAAGCTTTTTTTCCAGATTAACCACTGAAGTAAGCGCTTGTTTAAACAACAATATAATTTATAATCAGCTATTAATTATATATAATCCTTTTACCTATACGATATAAATGTATGGTATCGGTCATGTGTATATATATATATATATATACACACACACATATGTATACACACACACACACACACACAATGAGTAAACATATCCATCTGGGCCGCCAGCAGTGCCTGAGTGAGGGAGGAAGCAGTTGAGTGATGTCTGCAGTAGCGCGCTGTTGCCTGTGTTAAACATGCTGCTGATATCCTGCTGACCTGCCCCAGTGTGGCTCTCACACACACACACGCACACACACACGCACACACGCGCACACACACACACGCGCACATAGCGGTACTTTTAATGTACCCAGTCCAAATACAGGCATGAGTTTGGAGGACAGAAGAAAACCTAAGTAGCTTAAGGAATGACATGCAGTCATGAGAAGAACATGCCAAACTGCACAGACAATAACAGTAAATTAAATAATGACAGTACATTTCTAATACGTGTTAGGGTTCTAATATACACTCACAAAACAAGGGTATTATTTAATTACGGGATTATTTTTACTTTTAAATATCCCATATTTTTTGTGAGCAGCATATTTTAAGGCTTCCACTCTGTTTTATTTGAGAAGTCGTTATAAAGCATGCGAGTACACAGAGTCTAACACTGGGCATCACAACATGCCATCACTTCAGAGGGAGAAAGAACAGCCATCTTCCCTCTGAGTGTTTAATGGGCATGCAAACACATCGCTATACACTACAGAACGCTTTCTCATCTCTGCGGCTTTCTGGCTTTCTTTGTTGCCTCGCTGTTATCTGCTTCCCTTCCACTCAAAAATCAGTCTGTCACAAAGTGCTCTTAAGGTTCATTACTGAGAAAAAGGACTGTGTGCAGGTTTCTGCATCCTTTTGCTGCTCTATTTAACAGCAAATTCAATTAAAGGCCTGCTAGAGGTTATTCAGAGTCACAACCGGTGATTTGTTTGTAAAGAAATGAATGTTTATCCTGGATCATAAGGTTTGAGATCCAGATCAAGGGATCGAGTCAAGATTTGAAAAAAAAAAACATGCAAAAAGTGCATTTATAAGTGAAATTAGATGGCACTATATCAACAACAACAAAAATCAAATAATTATCATAATAGTAGAAGTAGTAGTAACAATAGTGGCATTGTTTGTCCTGTGCCCCGTTCACAGGCACTGCTGAGGAAATTAAACACCATCCCACCACGGTAAGGACCCCAGGACATCTCTGTAAGGACATCTCAGTGGAGCCACTGACTGCCATGCCTAATTAGGCAACCCGTTGTTCCAACAGCGACTCCTGCTGGCTGGTTGAGGTTCTGCCTGGATAGGGAAGCCTGGCATGACGCACCACCAGCGAACAGAGGCATTGTGCAGGGGAACTGACTATGGAAGGAAATTCCAAAAAGGTTTCATCCTGGTTCCACAGACCTACTTAAGAAACCGTCTGCATGCATAACGAGGTTGAAGTATGGAAATCACAATTTTTATAATTGAATCTTTTTTTTCTAATTTCAAACAGTTCACTCCACTCTGACTGACTCCACCATCTCCTGCTCCCACCGGAACCACCCTAATCAGTCCCCTGTGTTGGTACTGGTACTGCGTTGGGACTCGACGGTCCTATGGGAATCCGGCAGTAAAGCAGAACTGCATCCAGGAGCCCTGAGAGTGAAAGGCGACGCATTTCACTTCACTGAGTGGTTACACTTTCATTCGATGCCAAAGATGCAAAGATGCTGTCTTACTGTGTTCTTTGTGTGCCATGTCAAGTAAACATGATGCAATCTTTAATGAACTCTGTTCTTCGCCCCTCATGCACGAGCTCAATCCTCACGCTCGATCCCATCAGAAAGGAGATACTCCGGCTCTCACTGTGATGATCATACCAACCAAAACCCCCTGCTATGTCCAACCAACTTTAGCCAAATGTATTCAAAAATGATGGGCATCTGAAGGATTGCAAATCAGCAACACGCAAGACATCGCTCTTCCGATTTAACTGGTTGCACACGAGCAAGTATGGCTTGTCAATAAAGTACACACAAAGAGCATACAAATGGCAAGAAAGGAAGAATAACAGACAATTCAGGGGAGGCAGAGGCAAGCAAATAAATGTAAGGGAGGCAAAGAAAGAAAGAAATACAACACTGGAAAAGCGGGGGAAAGTAGTAAAAAATAAGAAATAATGCAAGAGCTAAGAAACAACTAAATGAAGGAGGAAGGTATGGTGGTAGGAAAGCAGAGAGGAAAGAATGAGCTAAAGCGAGGAATAAAAAAGACAAATGGCAGCAAGACAGGCAAACCGGTGAAAGGAGGTAAAATGATGTAACGAGAGAGAGCTAAGAAGAAAAACAGAAAGAAGACGGAGACTGAGGGGTGGAAAAAGGAAGTAAATAAAATTAATGGAGTAAAGTAAAGTAGAAAAGTAAGAAAAAAAGGAAAACAAGAAAGGAAGAAATACGGGCAAATCAGTAGAAGATAAAAGTAAAGATTGGACTAAAAGAGAAAGAACTGAAGGAAAGTAAGAATGAAAACAACTATATAAAGCAGAAAATGAGCAAGATGAAAACATAAATGACATCAAGCCAGGCAAACCAATAAAAAGGAAGTAAATGATGTAACAAGACAGAAAAAACAGAAAGATGACAGAGACGGACAATTCAGGGGTGGAAAAGCAAGTAAATAAAATGAATGGAGTGAAGGAAGGAAGGAAGATCACTAGGTAACATACTGAGTACTGGGTAACAAGTACTGAGAACTAGATACATGCTGTGCATACTGAGTTCTGGGTAGTACATACCGAGTACTGAGTTGTAAGTACTGAGTGCTGGGTAGTAAGTGGGAATGGATGAGCAATGCATACTGAGTTATGAATATTATCTAGCGGTCGTTAGTACTAAGTACTGGCTAGTGAGTAATGGGTACTGGGCAGTCAGTAGGGATTACTGGATATTGTTCTGAATATTGAGTAGTGAGTATATATCACCACTTTCTTTATGAGGATACTCAAGGTTCAATTCAATTCAATTCAGTTTTATTTATATAGCACTTTTTACAATGTAGCATTGTCTCAAAGCAGCTTTACAGTAATACATTATCTTGTAAGTCCAATCCAAAGTTGAGCAAGCCCAGGGTGACAGTGGAAAGGAAAAACTCCCTAAAATGGTAGGAAGAAACCTCGGGAAAACCAAGACTCAACAGGGGACCCGTCCTCCATGGGCGGCCTAGATGTTGATTAAATAAATACTGAATGTATATTAAATCATAGCAAAATTAGTTTAAAATAAATAACAAATTGTTGATAAAATTTTAATTAGTAATAGAAAAGTTATAAAATAATCTAAATTATAAAACAAAATTGATTATATAATGAATCCTTAGAGGGAGGTGAGTTCCTCATCCATCAGAAAGCCTAACAGGATATAAAAGGCAAGTAAATTGAAAGAGCTATCTGAGTGACCTCAATAAAAATCCTTCTCTCCTGCGCTATATATCCAATTTTTACATTAACACACACACACACACACACACACACACACACACACACACACACACACACGTTCGTGTTCACCTTACCCTTTGTGTTTGGCCGCTCACATGTGGCTGATACAGAATCATTATTACAGAAATGTATTAAATGGCATAAAACAGCTAATAATGAAAATCTGATTGTTAATGTCAACTGATCATTAAATGTGAAAATTAAAAACCGGAAAGAAGGGGTAAGAACAATATCATGGGGTCAAAAATAATACAAGTAAGACGGAAAAAAGTCACAGGAACCCTCTCCAAAAAAAAAAAGACTAATCAAATGGCCTTGAGAAAAGAAAGAAAAGAAAGAAAGTAAAGAATTACAGAAGAAGCAGAATTAGAGAAAACATGGATGGATTAAAATAAAAACACAAAGAAAAAGAAAAGTCAAAAAAGAAAGTATTTGCAAAGTGAAAATACAATAGACAAAATACAAGAGGAGACCAAAAGAAAAGGAGGTAAAGACAAAAAGAGCAAAATTAAAAATGTAGTGGAAGGATAAAATATGAATAAAAAGGAAAGGAGAGAGAAGAACGGAGAGAAAAAAAATAAATGGGAGATTAATAAACAAGAGGCAATGAAAGAGATCAAGTACAAAGTAAAGAATCATAAACACAACACCAAATAGCGACACGAAATAAGAAGTAAGGTAAAATTAAATGTAAAAAAAAAAGATAGAAAGATGAGCACAAAAGAAGGAAGAAAGAAAAAATACAAAGGCAATGAAAAAAAGAAACAAAAAAAAATAGAAGAATGTAAAATAATATACAATACAATACAAAAGAAAAAAAAACAATAAAGTTAATTGAAATAAAAGATGAGAACAGTAACAAATCAAAGCTTTTATTTGTTTGATTTGTGTGTGTGTGTGTGTGTGTGTGTGTGTGTGTGTGTTCACTCTCCTGTCCTACATGCAGGTGTGTGTTCTGCTGTACATTAGGATGATGATAAATGGCTCTGTCCATCAAGCACAGCTCAAGCCAGAAAACTGATTCAGGGGGAAATTCTCCCAAACATCAAAGAAGATGAACATAAATGAGTCCCACAGAGGTCAGATCACACACACACACACACACACACACACACACACACACACACACACACACACACACACACACACACACAGTGAAGGACATTCTTGGTGCTCTTGTGACAGCCCAGATATGTCAGTCTTTAAAAAAATGCTATTAGTCAAACATGACAAAACCTGCAAGTAAAAAGAAGCATAATAAATAAAACCATGAAAAATAAAGAAAGGAAGCGAGAAAGAAAAAGCTATGACAGAACAAGAATAGAAAACAAGTCAAGTCAAATAAAACAGAAGAAAATACACCAAGAAAAAAACAGATCAATATAGGAAAGAAAAGAAGAAAAAATAGGAAACAAACACAAAACAGGAAACGTAATGGAAAGATTCAATTTAGAGACAGTTAATAAAACTAAATATAACAAATGTTATAACAAAAAGAAAAGGAATGAAGCAAACATAAATGAAAGTTAGAAAATAAAGAAAGAAGAATAAGAAATGAATCAAGTAAGATAGAGAAAAATATGTTTAAAATGAATTAGATTTAAAACAAAAAAGGAAAAAGTGGAAAAGAGAAAAAAAAAAGAAAGGGACACTAATACTGATCCTAATTAGAAGGCCTCGAGATTTCTCTTTAAATAATGTCAGGAAGAAAAAGAAGTGTGACTCAAGTGTGGTAGAGATTTTTTTGTATCATTATTATATCACACTAAGTGACTTTAATCAGAAATCACAAAACTTTTTAATTACTCTGGTAAAATTATGACATGTTTCACAGATAATGATACAGAAGCTCACTTCTCATTTCCTGTCATCTCAAATAATGTTATGAGCAAAATGAGATTTACTGCCAACATCATTAGTGCACACTGTTTCTATGTTACTCAACTAAAAACAAAGTAATCACAGAGATTATTAAGAAAGAAAGAAAGAAACACACAAAGAAAGCAGGAAAAAAAGAAAGAAAGAAAAAAGACAAAAAAAGAAACAAAGAAAGCAGGGATCAAGAAGGAAAGACAACAAGCAAGTGAGCATGAAAGACAGAAAACAATTAAGAAAAGTAAAAGAAATAAAGAAAAACTATAAGAAAAAAATGAAAGAGTAGAAGAGAGAAGAGAAGAAAAAAAAGAAAGATAGAAAGAAAGAGAGTAAAAAGACAGAAAAAAAGAAACAAAGAATGAGAGAAAGGAAATATAAGGAATAGATCGATTTTATCATCTAAAATAATAAAGTAAGAGTTTATATAGGGATGTATTTGTTTAAATTTCAGTATAAAAATCAATGGAATACACAAAGGAAAAAGGATCTTGGCCAGTCCTGGAAATTCTACAACGACTTACTGAAACTGGAAGAAAAACAAACAAAATGAGAAGGAAAGAAAAGAAAAAGAAATAGAGAACCATAAATAAAGCAAATAATACAAACATTCAGATAAAAGGAAAACCTGGATAAAAAATAAAGTAAAGCAATAAATCAAAAATAGCAAACTATATAATAATAATAACAACAATAATAATAATAATAATAATAATAATAATAATAATAAATATATGCTATATGAAAACAAAAGAGTGACATAAATCACAGAAAAATTACCCTCAAGCCCCCACTAGAAACCTGGACCGAATTGCCTTCCTGCAATTAGTTATTTTTTTATTATTTTTTATTGTTATTCTATTTTTATTACCACTCTACTGAAGTGGAATGCAGCCTCAGAACCTTTGCCCATTCCTAAGATACGCATTACTGAAATCTGATATGCATTTGTATTAACTATATTAACTATAAGTAAGTTGTGTTGTTTCAATAAAATGCGTTTATATATAAATAAATCTCCATCGTTGCAACTGAACCACAATAATTAACAGGTGATTAATACATAATTTTCTAAAAACCACTCGCAAGAAGAACTGGATCGAGGTCAGGTTAATTTCCTAATGTCTGCAGGATGTTATTAAATCAGCTTTCAAATCCTTTTGGCTATTTCTTAAGGTTTTGCTAGAGTAAGTCGTGTAAGTCCACTTCACACCCCCTACTAACAGTAAAAATGGACTTTGTTCCCTCTGGTCAGCGGTGAAGCTTTTGTGCTGGCCGTCATGCAGAGATGTGGAGATATATTTTTCCTTTTTACCCGAAAGGCATGACAGTCTTTTATATGTCAGCTCGACACATTCGTCCAGTGTCCTTACCGACAGCTCAGATATACTGAACTAAGTGCAGTCCCTCCCCACAGTCCCTCTGCGCCTCTTCTCTTCTGTATCCCCAGACATCTGTCTCCTGCAGCTCTAAGAGACATGTCTCAGCCATGGGACATCCGATGCGGGTCCCAGTGGAAAGCCAGGTGCCCAGGGAGAAATTTTCTGCTTCTTCCCCTTTAGCTCTGTTTCTGAGTGAAGACTGACAGCGTTGTCATGCCTTCAGCATCAGGTGTAGCAGGGGCGGATATAGATTTTCACTCGAAAGAAACGGAAGCCCTGCAAGAGCAGCAATTGAAGGTCGACGGTCTACTTGAGGCGGGTGCAAATAACGTCAGGATAGACAAACATCCTTCTTTATTTCTTCAGGGTTGCGTGAGTTTGCATCGCATTTGTTCGAACAGATCCCTGTTTATCTTCTGGAGATTATGAGCAAAGCGGCGAACAAATCCTAGCCCGATTACCAAATGGGTTTCGGACACAGGGGTGGAACAAACCCCCACTTTGGGGTTGTAGGTCAGGGGGCATTCTAGAAAAACATACAACCTAATACATAACTACATAACATATCAATATACTAGACAAGAGAAGAAATGTTTGTTTTATGAATATTGGGTTTGATTTAATTTGGTTATTAGACTACTTTTTCTGCTTTTATAAGCTCAAAATATGTTCTTCGAAAGCTAACGGCTTCTGAGATTAGACTACAGATTAGACCAGTAACGCACAAGTCATTTAATAACTACAATGCAAATGTATACTGACACCATCTTTGTGATGCTCCTCAGATAGGATAATAAGTTATATAGTGTGCCATCTACAGGCTATTCTTGGTATTGTTGAACATATTAAAACATGTAGCCTATATATACTGTGCATTTTATAGTTTTAAGAGTTCATGTATTAAATACGTGCACAAAGAAAGTTAGCATCCTACCTAAAAATGCATGGCCGAAGTTAAAAATGAGTGAACAAACGGGAGACAAAACACAGATACCATCAGCCTCTCTGTCTACACCACTTAATTGAATTGATAGACATGGCTTTTCATGGTTTTCTTTATAAAAAGATGGAGCAGAAGGTGCCAACCCACAAACTATATCGAAAGTAAAAAGCCAGAAACTTGCGCGAGCGTCTCCGACCAAATAATTAACCCCCGTTAACTTCAAAATCTGTGGAGCTAAACGCCTCATGAAGCTGGCTCTCCAGGGATTCTTTCTACGGAGCGCTTTGTTTGTTGGGATTCTAGAGCTTTCTCTGGGGGTTACAGAGTTTTTGTCTCTGCTGAGAACACTCACCTTGCATTGGCTTAATTAGTACCCATAAGGCATAGCTGCCGTGATGAGAGTCAGAGCAAAAGTTTAATAGAGTAGATGGGACTTTTTTGGGTTGAGAGAAAGTTCCAAAACTGCAACTTCATTGATGTTCCACTGCTCCAGGCGCCCTCACCTAGCTGATACGCTAAGAATGTAATGACTTTAGGACTTTAGGGGGGTTCAGAAGGCCCATTCATCTTTTCCAAATGTGTTTTTTTGCTCATACCAACCACATCTCTGCTGGGCTGATAAACACACCATGGTGCCTATCTGGAGATTTAGTGTTTCATTCGGATTTCCAGCCCTGGCACTGAGGGTTATTAAAAGTGGGATTTTTCGGGACCATGTAGCGTAAAGTCCTATTTGTCTTGACCAGGAGACAATCAATCTGTGCTTCACTCCTTTGTGGGATAATAATGATGCTCGAGTAGACGGGTCGATCTTTGGATACAGTATAAGCAGGGGCACCAGTGGGCGTCCCAAACCAGCACAGTTAATCCTATAAACCACCCGATGGAACTTTTATTTCAAATGGCTGTTTTTTACACTGGCCTGTGCTAGTGGTTAAGGTACTGGGCTATGGACCAGAGGGTCCAGGGTTCAAAGCAAGGCCCTTAACCCACAATTGCTTGGATTGTGAGATTGTATTAATTGTAAGACTGCTAAATGACATGAATGTAAAATGTAAATGTAAGTTCCTGGCTAATCCATTCAGAAGCTCACGAGGAGATGTTGATGCGGAGCGAGCTAATTGCTAATAAGCCAGTTCTCAGTTCAGATACTACTTCCTCTGAAATAAACACTTCTTACAAAATTAGGGGATATTTTACAATTGGATATTTCATTTTGAAATATGAGCATTATATTTAAATAATGCTGAATAATAAATAATAATAAATAATATAAAATAATATAAAAATAAATAATATTTAAATAATAATGAAAGCGAGAGAACGTAAGAAATAGTTATTTTATCTGTTTTAATTTCCGATATTTGGCAAAATCACTGGATCAAAAATCAGATGGGGGGGAAAAACAGTTTAATCCGATATCTTTCCCATCACGTTTATGCTTTACTACAGCTTAGCTTAGCTAGCAGCGTAGTCATCATGCCAGCTGTGTGGAGTTATTTTAAGCTCAAGGATGGTAAAAGTAAAACAGGCGAGTACAACGTATGTAACGCGGGTGTTTCAGAAGAAGGTAGCAGTGTATCTGTCTGATATGGGTATCGCCAGATAGTCAAGTTTGCAGTGTCAATATCGGTATCGGGCATAAAAAATGGTATCGAGCCAGCCCTACTATGAATGTAATAATGTTACAAAGTTTATTGAGGACAATGGTCAAACTAAAAGGAGGTTCTAGTCACTCTGTTAGGCCGCCTCTAGCCTGGATATAAGATGAGATCCAGTTGGGCATGGAGGCATACAAGTTCAATTTGGTATTCTGTGGCACATTTGCCCACAGTTGTTGCATCTGCGCCTGTAGATCCGCTACACTTACGGGTTGCCAAAGCTGGTGTTTCAGCTAGTCCCTTAATTTGCCGCTTGGTGACAAATCTGGAGACTGGACATGCAAAGGAATTTTGTATTGGAGACATTCCTGGGAAACCATTACTGTGTGGGGGTAAGCATTATCCTGCGTCATGTGACTCAAGACACTTAAGTCTACTAGTCTGTTTCTGCGTACAATTCCAGTTTTTACAAGTAGGGTGATTCTTCTCGCCTTTGACGCCTCTGGTTTAGTCTAAAGCTGTATGACAGGGCCTGTTCCATAGAATAAACCCGAGCTGAATTCAGATTATTTGTTCCATCTTCCATTCCTCTCTCTGGCTTTGCTTTTTAAGGCTAAGCAAACATTTCCCCTGAAGACAAAGCCACATCCCAGAACCCATCACATTGGCCCAATCGGGGTGATGACCATCTGCCAGAGGAGACCTTCAGCCTGGGCTCTTTGAGCTGGAGCGTGTTTCAGGGTATAGTGAAGAAGAGTTTTAAGAAGAGTGGATTGGGACTGTGTGTGTGTGTGTGTGTGTGTGTGTGTGTGTGAGAACTGAGGCTGAACATAAAAGCTCTCAGTGCTCAGCCACTACAGAAAGAGATGGCGAGATGGAAGCGACCGCCTCAGAATACTAATCCCGTTAGCACAGCAATCAAAAGCTGTAACGCATTCTCGCCCGAATCGTTCTCGCTCTTCCCTGCTTTTTCCAACTCTACCGTACTATTAACTCATAGCATGGCAGCCTTGAGTCTTCATGCTCGAAGAGCGTCATTATAGTGGGCAGACAGACAGAAAATACTGCGCTTTCAGTAGCTGCCTGCTCGGGTGAATTTCAAATGCAGCCCACTGCTGAAAAATTGAGGATGCTTCGCTTAGCGTAGGGATCCAAGAGAAGCTCAGAGCGGAGGCACTACTACTGTTATTACATTAAGGAAAAAAACTCAATTTGATGCCATTTTATTACTTCAGTTTTGAAAAATGGCTTGGGTAGGTAAACTGATTTCGATATGAGTGAGCGTTTGGTAGCCAACAGCAATACACTGTCCAATTGTCTCTGCCCTCCACTCTTTTTTTTTTTTCTCTTGCTCCTTCTCGTCTTCTCTTCGCCTCATGATGCCCTTCGCCTTTTTGCTTCTGCACAGGATTGCAGATGAATCATTGGCTGTGGGACCGGTGTCTCTTAACAGATTACGGCCCACCTCTTCAGATGAGATCAATGATAACGTCTCTGTCGCAGGGGAACAAAATAATAATAATACTAATAAAACGCTGAAATTAGACTCCCTGGCTTCATCTCTTCTTCTCTCATGCTTCCACCTCGGGCCACCTGTTTGTTATTCTCGTCTGGCCTGCCGGACAAGAGATTATTCAAGCTTCACCTAACTCATTTCAAGGTGCAATGGCCTGGGGAGTCCAACAGCACTTTAATCCGACCAAGAGTGAGTAAGCAAGCGTTTGAGAGAACCACAATCATTATTCTGGACTGAAATTTCTCCTCGGCTTCATAAACACAAACCTAGAGCTTACTATTCATGATCTGTTTATATAAACATAGATAAATAAATCAAATAGAGAAATCTCATTTCCCACTGGACGGCAAAGGGCGTGTTTATTCTCAGCATATCACTATTTTTATTCTTCTAACACCCCATATGCTTCGGGACCGTGCGGCACATGGCCACACTCCAACTTGGGGCTTGACATGACCCAGTTAATCAGGCTTTCTGCCGTAGTGCCAATTTCACGTCGTAGACTCTTTATTAATGAACTGACTTGATATAGTGATGTGTTGTGCAAAAGTCTTAGGACGCCATTAGATTAGATTACCAGTGTATCATGGATATGCTAAATGGCGATACATAATTATAATTATTATTAGAAATAGAAAACACAAGAAATTTGTGCTCCGGAAAGCTGACTACATGCCATGGCATTTCCTGTGTGTATGTATGAAACTACAACAAATTGTATCCTCTGCTGTTTATGTTTATGTCCCTAGCGTTAGCCACAGCCTCGTGTGCGTTAGCCACAGCCTCGTGTGCGTGCACGCATTTGCACTAGTAGCTTGCTAGTTTTTGCATAATGCTGCCATGTCTTTAAAAAAAAACTTCCCCAGTTATGTCTGTATCCTTCCTCCATACATGAGTGCACCCGTGACAAATTGCGTTCAGAGAAAATTCCAGCATCTTCAAGACTCAAGGTCACTGGGCGAGAGTAACTTTTGGGCAAAAGGAAACCGAAAAAAAAAAATCACTCATTTGGAGTGCATTAATAATAGCAATCTGGGAATTCCTTGAGGCCCCAATGGGATGGTTCGATTGATAAGTGAAATCAGAGCTATCCCACTTCTTGAGCAGAGACTCCGGAGGGTCTGGGGGCTCAGTGAGGTCTTGCTCGAGCTCTAATTAACAGCACAAGCCCTCCACCACTTGCAGTCCCCTGGGCCGACCCGATTTCACACACTAATGAGGTCTGTGACTGTTTTGTCCTCCTACAATAATTGGTGTCCAAGAGAGGAAGCAGGACGTGCAGAACTGGGTGCTCCTGCTGCTGCTGCACTGCTGTATTTTAGGACATAATAAGCTAGGACGCTAGAAGAAAAGGTCTGGGACTTGCAAATCTAAACCGGTCCCTACTGCAAAAAATAACTCGGGTTACGCTGACTGTCTGAGGTTCGCCAGTCATCTATTGAAACCTAGATCCTTGGGCTCTGGCATATATCGTTGATAGACGCTTGGACGGCACAGCGTTCCACAGCTGCTGCGACCTGGGTGCGGGTCCCAGCGCTGCCTTCCAGCTGGGTTTGTCCAGCCACACGACAAAAAGGCAAATTCAAGGCACACGCCGTGCACGGGTTCACCTAGAAAAGACCGCGATTTGTCATACATGACAAGTTCACAGGTTGAGGTTTGTCCCTGTGTTACTTTGGACCCACTTTAATAGATTTAAATGTGTTATTTAATATAAAGTGAAGGCTGAGAACACACAGGCAGGGCCCACACTCACCCCCCAAAAAACTCCCTGTGTACTCAGGGCCACGGCGATGTGTGTACATGCAGTATATACGCTCCATGCATCCATATATACTGTATGTGTAGCCGCTGCATGGCAGCATGCGTGACTTCAGTGACTAATGACTGTCCTCTGTTGGTCCTTTCTTGGTCCTCTGATGGTCCTTGCCCCCTGCCCTAAACTGCCAGCACCAGTACCACCCAGTACCAGTCCAAACTAATACAAATTACTGGTCCACATTTTGTCAACAAACAGTGATGGATGCTGCACACGCAACCAGAAACAAAGCAGCTATTTTATTCACACTATTCAGTTCACTTCGCTTCAGTTCAAACATATATGTATATAAGGGGCGTAAGGAGATAATATATAGGAGATAATTATAATGGGCTATAATGTTTTAGGAGTTCAGTAAGAACTGCAAGAGCTCAGGCCATCTTGCTTCAGGGATAAGGAAGATATGAACGAATCCCAAACTTCTCTGGGACTGTGGTGGCCTAGTGGATAAGACACTGGACTATGAACCAGAAGGTCCAGGGTTCACATCCCACCTCTGCCAAGCTGCCACTGTTGGGTCCCTGGCAAGGTCCTTAACCCACAATTGCTTGGATTGTATGACTGTATTAATTATAAGTCGCTCTGGATAGGGACGTCTGCTAAACAACGTAAATGTAATGTAAATGTTCTTCACTAGGACATGGAGAGGTTTCGGATGGGTTACACTGATTTGGGAGATGCAGGAGCTCATAATGTGTTACACTGCTTTTGTACAATTGCACCTAAGCATGAGTTTAAAATGGGCTAAACTGCTTACAGAGCTCAGTTAGATATCCACTCTTAGGATATGCTGTAGTGTTTTAGGATGTCTAAGCTATGATGTTTGTACAGCAAGATGGAACTGAGACGTTCAGGAGATCAGCAGGATCTTCATGAGCTCAGGGTGGGCTATCTTGTCTTAAGAGACAAATAAGATGTGAATTAGATCCTTATGGGATACGTTGCTTTAAGAAATCAATACAACACGGAGAATCTCAGGGTGGGATTTGGTGTTTGAGAAGATATTCCTTTATGAAAACCCGCGGTAGCTCAAGACGAGTTGTAGTGTTTTAGGAAATCAGTACAATTACTAGTACGAGTTCAAGACGGGGTGTACAACAAGTGTAAAAGAGGCCAGCTTGAGAAAATGATACAGTTATTATCTTATATAAAGGCTTATTTGTGCAATACACAAGGTTTTCAGGCAGACTGCACCCCAATTAGGCCAGAAAGTGTTAGCTTCTAGACCTCCATTTTTTTCTTTGTTTGTTTATATTTTTTTTGTAACAGTAACGTAATGTAATTATTTTAAAGCTGCTACTACGGTACGATCTCTGGCTGAGCCGAAGTGTTGATGCAAATTCTATTTCGAGCTTGCAATCACATTTTGTCTCACGTTGTTGCAACTACAGCAGGGAGGCCAACCGCAGGAACCACACTCCAAAATTAACCGAGTAACCAAGCTGATGAGAAACATGGCACAAAACACACCGCACACAGTCCAGTCCTGCCAAGCCACAGACACAGAGGAAAAAACAAAACAAAACAGAGATCGACTGATACTGCTACATTTGGACATATAAAGGTCTTGCCCCATCTTACAAAAAAAAAACTCCTTGGATGAACTATTCACAGCACACAGCTGTCAGAAAGACCTCTGGAGACTTGCAGCAGTGGTCAGGCATGCAATTAAAGTTTCCAGGAACATCGCCGTTAGTAAAAGTCACCTGAGGAAGAATAAAAATGAAGAGAAATTAGTGATGAGCTCACTTCCTGGGATGAACTGGTCTTCATCCTTTGCGACAGCGTTCACACGCGATTTCTGTCAGTGAAAGTGGACTTTTAACTTTGACAGACATCTTCATCTGGACGCACTGACAATTCAGAAGGTGATACGGCCTTGGACAACAGCGAGTAGCTTGGCGGAGAAACGGTTTGAACCGGCGGCTATCATTTCACAGCCTAATGCGGTAATGGAGCTTCAGATTTCAACTCGTCAAACACAAAGGGCGTCTGATGTAAAACAGGACGAGGCCTTCGAACTTCAACAGTGGTGCAACTGCTAGCTGAGGCACAATAGTTCACACGAAGCATCATCATTTCTAAACTTTTTGGTTCCTGTTCTGTTTAATCTTGGTGTATTTGCAGTTAAGAGCTAACCTTACTTCCCTACTGAAAAAAAAAACAGACAAGCATGATGCTGGACTTGGTGGTGACCAGCGTTTGTTGTGTTTTGAACATGTTTTTACTGGGGATGCTGGTGACCAGCACATGTTGACTTTGCTGATTCTTGGATGGTTGTGACCAGTGCATCATACTGGGCAACCAGCAAAACCAGCACCACACCATCTTAAACCAGCATGGATCTGATGCTGGTCAATGGTTGTTTTTTTCAGCAGGGTTGCTAGTTTTATATAAACATTTTTGGCATACTTATCACCCACTCATCACGCAGGGCAGTTTTATTTATAGTGTGTTCGTTATGCATGCATTGAGCACCGTTTTGGCACAATTAAAGGAATGAATGAATGAATACACAAATAATAACATTAAGCTAAATGACAAAAGAGGGAACGTGCGTTTCATAACCAATGTATTTGTTTAGGTGAAGAAGCGCCATCTAGCGACCGTTATGTGTCACTAACAGCAGTTTCTCGTTTGAAGCAGGTTTTTTTAAATATATATTTTAATTAGCTTACTGTAAATAAATCCAGCCCGGAGCTACTAGTAAGAATTACTAGCTCTAGACATTTTTAGGTTTATGCCGGGTAAACTGGCCCGGTTCTTCTAGTGATAAGGCTGGGTAGAGGATTGTTACAGTCGCATAGCAACAACACATTGGTTGTGGATCCACTTTTTGGCGAAAGGTGTTTGTCAGCATTAAATCTTATTCAGTATCAAATTTAGAGCTTATTTTATTTATTTATTTATTTTAAAATTGTTGTATAAAAGCAATAGAACACTCGAGGTGGTGTGTTATCGCGAATAAAATCACGGCTAGATCTAACTATGCCCTCCAACCAAATCACAGCCATGATGCTATTCCTGATAACACTGCTAGAAATCCAGTGTCGGAAATATTTTGTAATCACATTACAATTACAGACATAAAAATATTACTTGCATAACTCATGTTTTTTCTATATAAATATTATTTGCCTAAAAACTAAAAAGTGTTTTTTTTTTTTTGCATTTTTGTGTAATTTCTGCACACTCTAACGTCTTGACATGGCAAACGGCACAGCATCTCATGTGACCAGCGAATCAGACTCTAGTGAGTACAACCCAAATGGCTCTTCATTTCGTAATTTTTTTTTTCCATTTCATAATTATTTCCACTTTTTTACATTTTATGTAATTTAGTAGAGGCCTTATCCAGAGCGACTTATAATTAATAAGTCTTACAATCCAAGCAATTGTGGGTTAAGGGCCTTACCCACATACGTTTAAAAGATTTAAAAAACAATGATTTAGGTGCATGGTTTTCTCTGATAATGTTATAAATGATTTAATAAGATTTTTTTAAATTTTGTAATAAAGTATTTCTGACATGAATTTAAACCCTGGGGATGTAAAAACTCCCTTAACTGAATAACCACCTTTATATGTAATTCAAATCATAATAATAACAATAATGAATAATAATTATTATAATAATATAACAATGAGAACAGAATAAAAGAGAATAATTAAAAATAGAAAATAAATAAAGAGAATTTCATGTGTAATACTGTGCTGGCTTAGCGCTTAAGGTACTGGATTAGGGTCCAGAAGGTTCAGTTGTTCAAATTCCACCTCTGGGTCCACAGTTGGGTCCATGAGCAAGGCCCTTAAGCCACACTTGCTTGTATTGTAAGACTGTATTAATTGTAAGTCGCTCTGGATAAGAACGTCTGCTAAACGAGCTAAATGTAAACATATAATATTAATAAAATCAGAATAAATAACTTAGCTATAGGTAAAATGCTGAGTCATGGCTGAACCACAGTGATTCTGAATACATTATTCAACGGTTTGTCGCTGAAATATAACGCCAAATGCTCATGCCAGTAAACCACGCTTAACGCGAACAGATGTTCGTATAACAACACTGCACATGCTAATCCTTGTAAATATGGCTAGCAGTCTGTATTAACATAAGAATTACAACTATAGAAAGAGCATCTATCACAATACGCCGCTTACTCGCCGAGCTGCTTTTTGAACAGCTGTGCACGTTTCGGTGTTACAGAGAAAATCAAGTGAAATAAGCAAAAGCAGAAAAATCTATGAGCATGTGTTGCGTTAGCGTGCGTGTCTGTTAGCTAACGCAGAGCACAACTCGGTACGGTTTGACTCGAGCCCCGTGCAACCGATTTACGAAACACTTTTCATCATTAGTAGTAAATAAGAGAAGTGAAGTGCGTAAAACATGGAGAGAGCGTATAAAACAGCAGGATGTGCTGTGGATTCGATTCCTCACAGGGAAACAGATTTAGCTCCAATTCTAAAACAGTAGCAGTGGCCTCGCTTCACCCGGAGTCAAATCCAATGGCGTTTTATCAGTGGAGCTATTTAACGAGACTAAAACCTTGGCAGAGTTTCTCCTGACCTTTCAGATTTACGACTAAAGTGCTTTTACCACTGACTGTATATAAAAAATGTAGACTTTCACAAAAAAATCAAATCAGTATTTGATCAAAATAGATTAAGATTCAGCTAATGAGTGTTTGCGCTACATAAGAGAACTGATTATCATGTTATAAGCTCTGATAAAAAAAGAGCAAAGACCAATACAATTTGATTTGCAGTGCTGTGCAAAAGTCTTAGGACACTTTTTGATTTGATATATACCATTGTTTTAGTAATAGCATAAGAACCATATATGATCATTCTCTCTGTATTGGGCTCTTTTATTAGAATACAGAAAATACAGGAAATTCATAGGTACTATGAAAAAATCTGAAAAAAACACCTTCTATATGTAAGTATTTACTCCCTTTACATTTGAACGATATCACCATATGACAGCTTCATCTGTATTGCCTTTTTGAAAGGGTAGCACACAAAGAAAGCATTTTTTCAGTATGGGAACAGAGTGAAAAGGCTAAGATATGCTAAAGATTAGAATGAAGATCAGTGCAAAAGAGGCTTATGGAGTGGATTTACGCTTGTTGTGTGCTTTGCTATATACGAAGCAGCTAAGAAGAAGCTAAGCTCATTTCACTTGACCTTATAATAAATTACAATAGGGAATAAAAATCTCTCTTCTATCAATATTACGCATATTTGAATAACAGAAAACTAGTACGATGAAAAATTTTCCTTCTTTGTTTTCAGAATTGGAGATTTCATATGATATTTGTCTGTCCATCCATCCATCCATCCATCCATTATCTTACGCTTAATCCACACAGGATGGCGGCTCAGCCGGTGCTCACCTGGCAAATCTGGGCGCTAGACCAGGAACAACCCTAGCCGGGGCGTCAAATCCATGATAGGGCACACACACAGTCACACACTTAGGTCCACTTTAGAGATGCCCTTTAACCTAACACACAAGTCTTTGGACTGTGGGAGAAAACCAGAGTAACCGGAGTAAACCCACACAGACACGGGGAGTATATGCAGACTCGACAAAGAAAGGACCCAGGTCTGCCCTTCTTGCTGTGAGGCAGCGATGCTACCCACCGGGCCACCGTGCTGCCCTGATATGTTATTATATTAAAAAATCATTCATTCAAAAAATATTAAATAAAACTATAGGTGCAAAACTTCTAAACCATTTAGGTAAATAAACAAATTCACAGAATGTAAGGCAAATGTTAAATGAAAAACAAACAATTTCCAGACAAAATGCCCTAACCAGGTGTTTTACCTGTTGTCTGGAGCACTGATTAGCATTTTCATAATATCCCATGGGACACTACGGGTTAAGGGTCTTGTTTAAGGGTCCAGTAGTGGCAGCAGTCCAAACCAACCTCACGTGGAACAAACAACACAGCTCAAAGCAGGAAGTTCCAGCTCCAAACAGTAAGCGTTCTTGAAAATCCATGATGTTTTTTTTCCTTTTAAGCCTTCTTATACTTCAGGGTTTCTGAAGGCCTTTATTGGGATGGAGCACATTTGTCAATGACTGATTACTCCAGGCTGCACAATGAGGTTGAATTATATCCCTGTCTTTCAGCGTGCAGTCAATGAGGCCAGCTGAATGAGGGGAGAAAAAAACAGCAAGCACAATACCAGGCTATTAATGAAGGGAGATTTCAGAGATGGCATTTCAAGAGGGCCAGCGTAATAGAACAAAAGCGGCAATGTTTGATCTGGGAATTAGCACAATGGGCTAAAAAGATGAGGCTCGCTCGCGTTAGCAGCAGCTCAGCTCAGTGGATAAGTGAGATGTTTGCTTACCTGTGTTTGCTCTGAGTCCTCGTGTGATTTCACGGGCGAGTACAGCCGATAATTAGTAATTATGAAAACTGGTGATTTAGACCGTAATGTCAGATCTCGGAGCACAACGCTCGCCTATAGCTTCTGTACGTTTTCATAGAACATATGATTTAGATCTGGTATGAAATTGTAAAGAGAACGACAACCGCCCACCAGAGCGCTTATGATAAATGCTGGATTACGCTCATCAGCGATGCTTCAGAGAAGCGCCTCGAATGAACTGGCACGTTCGCCGTTTCCAAAGCCGTCTGCATGCCGTCTGTCCCCCGACCAACGCGGGGAAGTATGTGGTGCCTGCGCAGTCATGCGAAGCAGAGCATGTTCGCCTTACTGCAATGGCCACAGACGGACCATGGACTCGATTGGTCCTTGGCAGTCATGACCATATGTCCCTCCAAATGAAAAACAGAGACCTGACTGGTCAGGCTAATCTTAATAGCGCTCGAGATGCCGGCGGTGACCCTAAAATTAACATAATATTAGCCTGAGAGAGCGAGTCATCTGTGGATTGGCTTCAGAGGGACGTCGTCTTGTCAGTCCTCTGTGTCTGAGCTGAACTGAGGCGGAGTCTCATCCATCATGCTGACATAACTCTCGCTCACAGCGTGCTGACAACGACACAACTAGAGTCAATGTGCCCTCTCAGTAGTACAGGACACGGCCATGACACAGTCTCTTGCTAATATGATCTCTGCGATAAGAGAATCACCAAGCACGATTTCATTTGCATACAGAACGTCTAACCCCTAGATTTTCCCGTTCATAACGAGGTTTATGAAGAACTCGTACGTATTTGCAGTCGTAGCCTGGTTTTTGCATCTGATTGCCATAATGCCTATTACACTTTTGGTAGAGGTTCTGTATACCAGGCTGAGATACTGGTAATGAAGTCAGTCTGCTGGCTGGGTAAGCCTCTTAGCCTGTTACCTATGTGCTTTATAGAACAGATATGTAGTGTGCTCCGCCATTTTTGAATATGAAGACAAAGAATGTGAAAACGTGCCAGTTTAGTAACAACCAAATGGATTATTTAGAGTCCTGGGAAAGTCTTGGGCCGCCATTAGATTTGTTGTTTTAGAAACTGCATTGCTCATAATAAGATTAAAAAAGAAGCGTTTGATTTTATTTCATTAAACAAGATCATCAGAAAAAAATGGAAATTTAGAGAAAGCTTAAAGTTTGATTACACGAATGAGATGCAAACTCAGGTAAGTGAGATATTCATGGGGGTGAACAGAAGCAGGTGAAACCGGACCAAAATGCTCCCATATCGACAGTTCAGTAGGGTGTATGGTCACCCAAGAGTGCCAAAACACACTTACAGTGATGGGCCATGGACAGGATCAGATTATTGAGCAGTTCTTGAGAGATTCTCTTCATAATCCTTTTGAAATCTCCCCTCATTTTGTGAGCAGTGTGTATAATGACCAAATATAACATGTTGTTCATGACAGGATCCAAAACTTGCATTGGTCACTTCATGATCCTCTTTTCCACTGATCTTCATCAGCAACCCAGTAAACACACGACGTAAAAAGGGCATTCAAATCCTGTCCGTAACACATCGGTCAGTCCAGAAACTGTCCAGAAAGCAGGTTCACTGTCTGAACGTTTGTCAAGGACCTGAGTCGGACGTCTGTAGAAATGTTTTATTTCATCTTATTTCTATTTGATTCTTTATTGGATTGGGCTTTGCATATGATTTTAAAAGACGTTGAAAAATGATGATTATGGACTCCATCAACTTTACATTCTTTTTAACCTACTGTATGTTGCTAACATCATTTGAACGTCAGTATAAGATGTCTAATAGACGTTTTAAATAGATGTCGCAAAAACTTTTATTCTGGCTTCTCTTTGGACGTCTTTTGAACGTTATATTCTCGTATATTGTCGTTAAAGACGTTATATTGACGTCTTTCGGACGTGTCTTGGCTCAGTGGGATCTTTGTGAGCTTTTGCATAACTTTTCACCCTCTTTCCTCTTCTGAAAATGTGAAGTTGCCAGATGCTGCCATGGCTCAAGTGTAAGGAGTGATCACACTAAATACTTACTACTGTCCCCTATAGAGGCAGTATTTCTCTATGTATTTGTGCAAATACATTTTTCTATGCTCTGGTTGTTTTCTAATAAAGAGAATGAATTACATATGGTTATATTATACGTCAAATCCACCTTAGGTTAAATTTATCATGACCAATCATTTAGAAAACCTTGCCCAGTCCTTTTAGATTGGCTTTCAATTAGTGATTATCAAGCACAAGGTAACCTAAGTAAGCCAAACAACCAAGGTTACGGATTTGCTCTGGCTTCTCTTATGCAGAAACGGCAGTGCTAGCTGAGCCCTGTGAGGTGCAGACCTGCACACATGGAGCAGAGTTTATTATTCAGTACAAACACGAGTTCTATTGACTTCAGAAGTACAGTCCAAATTGAGAGCGTGCGATAGAAGGCACGTAAATGTGAGGCTACGCTCAGAAGCTCAGGAGTACATCAAACTCGGGAGGAGTGCAGACTCCCTTTTT
>JAYJMA010066219.1:0-10436 GCA_036873895.1 Parotocinclus cabessadecuia
CAAATTTTTGTACCTATGTTCGCTACTATTCCTTCTTGAAAGTTACTGCTCTCCAAAAAGAACACTTCTACCATCACAGAACACATGAACAATTTGGAAGACTCATTTTTGTTTTGTGGACAAATGAGACCAAAACAAAACTTTTGGTTTCAATGAAACATATTAGGTCTACAGGAGGAGTGCATCTGGATCAGGATGGCTTGTCATTACTGATGAAGCAATGAATTCTAAATTAAACCAGCAAGTTCTAATGACAAATGTCTAATGGACATCTGTATATGAACTGAATCTCAAGAGAAAGTGGTTTAGCAAATCTAATCTTAAGACAGTAAATGTAGTTGTGAATGGTTAAAGAAGGTTAATATTGAATGGCTGAATCAAAGTTCTGAACATAATCCAATAGAAATGTTGTAGAAGCAGAGTTACTATTGCAAGTTAGCAATACTGTTTTGAGGAATGGCATACAATTCAGCAGGACTGATTTATTGATTGATTAGTCACATCAGATACTAAAAGCAAAGTTTCACAAACTCACAGAGATGCAATATTGGATCATTTTGCTCAATAAATAATAGCTTAAGTGTAACATTTTTGTCTCACTTGTTTAAATGGGTTATCTTTCTCAGTTTAGTACTTATTTATGCTGAGATATAGAACACTCCCTAAGGCATTAAGGTAAGGCAGGAAGTTTTATCTCAAATGGGAAAAATATAAATTCCAAAGAAAAAAAAACCATGCAGTGTTCTGTACACACTTACTTTGACTTATGTTTCATTGCAGTTGCAGTTAATTCATATTTATACCTAAATTTACACAGACATCTTTTAGAAAATTTGTCAACAAAATGTCATCTTGTTGCTCTAAAGTCTAAATATACATTTATACAGTAATGCTTTCATCACAGAAGTGTAAAACTTTAACCAAGGGCAGTGATACAGATTCATACCATGACAGGCAGTGGCTTTTGGACTTGTTGGCAAGAGTCTGAATGGTCATTATTGTTATGGAGTTCATTTCTGATTCGAATACTGTATTTATCTGAAAACCAGTACATATTTAGACTGTATGATGGTTCATCTCAGATGGTAGATCCCAGTGCCATATGAGGGATCAAAACTTTTAGCTAAGGTCTTTTATACACTGAAATTTCTCCAGATTTTTAATGATATTTTGCACTGTATGGGAAGAAATATGTACATATCTGTCTGAGGAACATTTTTGACCTGTTTGAAAACATTTTATAAAACTCATAAATGAATGTGATGCAGGCCCAATATGCACATTATACAGTTAAATGTAGTACAAAGGGAACATAAGGCAGTCAATGTGCATTTTCCAGGCTATCTCAAACTTTTCAGATCTGGGATCGCACTAAATATTGCCTCATAGACACAACAAATAGGACACTTTTACTGTAGGATATGTGACGAAATACAAAATGAATTTAATTTAACTACTACATGTGTCATACAGTTCTTATTCCACACTGAACAAAATACATAAATTACATAAAATAGCCTCCATTTCACTGAAGTGAATGAGATATTCCATAGACATAAATAATACAAGGCTACAGATTTATAGAACTGAAATGTTTGTTGGCCAGATTCATTTAGCATTCTTTCTGTCCTGCTGTTTCAAATTTGATTGCAACTTAGAGGTTTGTCTCTCCAGCCCAGATATTCATTTCAGGAAAATTTTCTGTCATTGGTAATGTTTTGATGAGGAGATTCATTTTCGGGTTTAAATCATTGCTAGAAATAAAGTATATTTAGAATGATACAAAGTAACACTGGAAAAGTGTCATCCCCATTAAAATGAAACTTCTGGCATCAGTAGTATTAGGGTAAGATAGTGGTGCAGTTCCCTTTTCTGGTCGAAAAGTATGACCGCAGTGTCTGAGTATTTTGATGAATAACTGTATCATATAATGGAATTTGTCACTTTTGCCATATTAATTCAGTACTTATTATGAGCATTTAAACTCATTCATTCATTTTCTTATTTGCTTAATCCTGACTTATGGCTAGCTGGCGGCAACCCTAGACAGGGCACCAATCCTTCACAGGGCTAATTACTGCAAGTAATACTACAGTTTAATTACTGCAACATAAAAAAGTAAAAAAAAATATATACTAAGATAGGCTCTGTATCCTACGAAAGTGTGAGTGACAAGATGCAAGCTGCTGCTTCTATTCAACTGAATGCAAGTTTCTTTTGATATGATACGATACAACTCGTAAATACTAAGTTTAATAATTTCAGCTGTTAACTTTTGTAGAGTGTGTTCGATCGACCCTCATGCTTTTATAGGACAAGGCTCTTTTTGCAGGCTCGCTAGTTTAAGTAAATGTGCAGTGCTATCTACAGTGTTTTATTGTGCTAGCAGTTATCTACTTCAGTCATTCTGGTTCATGTGTGGTGATGTTCTGGCAGGACTGAGGAGAGCATTATTTGTATAATTTTTATTAATTTTAGAAATTATACAAAAAATTGAAAGAAGATTACAGAATAGACTACAGAATATCTTATAGGTTCAGTAATTCGTTTCTGAGATATGATGATCTGTGTCCAGCAATCAGAGATTATCTCTTCCATTATAAAAAACAGACAGACTGAATGGATTTGCGTTTTGAACTCTGTGTTTACAACATCGTAGCGCAGGCAGTTTTTACTGGATCTACACCATTTTATATCAAACGAAGAGCAAGGTCTCCTCTCACTCCCAAACTTTGCAGCTAAGCTATAGGACATATATTTTTTGCGTTATGCGCATTTGTTTGGGACCTGCGATTTTAAGACATGAGATTGATTCAATTTAAATGGATAATGACTGTCATTTTCAGCTTTGGAGTTTCAGAAACATTTGCATGACAATGGCAAGAAAACATCAACTGATGAATGACTGTGAATGAAAGTAAAGTGTACACTTCTACCCTGGATGATCTACCCTGGATGATTGTGCATCGTCCAGTTCACAAGACACGGTTCTCCTCCTTGCATCATGCCGCTTTGCTCCAATGCCAGTGCAATTACTTATCCCAGAGATTTCCTGTGTTGTTGAACTCAACCTCATAGAGGCAAATAAATCATATCGTGCCTCTGGAACATACGTTTGAGATTCAAGTGTTAAATGTGCAATAATGCAGTATCTTGCCAAAGCCGTATTCTCTTACACAGCTTACCCTTTAAATTTGCAAATAGTTTTAGTTGCTGAAGCCCTTATTGAAAAGTTTCCATGCCTGAAGGAGGCAGGAGGTATGTCTGGCAGCAACATCTTAAGCACGAGATGTACATTTGTCATGCCAAGCTGAAAATATGCCTATCCAGAATTAGTAGTAAATAAATTGAAGGGAAAGCTACCAACTGATGCAACCCCACTCAAAACTGTGGAAAAAGCCAAAGAAAGCTGAGGTAAATTATCTGCCTCTGCATCCTGTTGGATAAAAACAGGATATGTTGGAGAAGGTGAGGCTTGAGCTGATTGAAAAAAAAAAAAACAATGTGACGGTGATTGGAGAAAAACTGACAAAAACCTCAAGTAAGAAACATTGTTTATATAAATATTTATCATCAATAATTATTCTTTTTCTCACTTGTCTAATTCATTGTTCTTCAACCTTTTGAATTTTGTATTGCTGAAAGTGAGCTAACAAAATATGCAGTATAAAGTGATCAGCAAGTGTATATTCAATGTAATACATTAAAAGAACAACTAACCCAAATATTAAATCTAATAAAGTGTATGTAAATCCAGCTAATTAATTTTACAATCATGTATTTGTAACACAGCAAGTGTTTGCATTCAGTTGAATGGGAAATTGTGTCCAAACTTTTGACTGGTATTCAATGCTTTTTACAATGGAGCATTGTCTCAAAGCAGCTTTTAACAATATTATATTATCTTAAAAGGCCAATCCCATATTGAGCAAGCCTAGGCCAACAGTGGAAAGAAAAAAAACCCTGAATATAAAAGGAAGAAACCTTGGTGGGACCAAGACTCAAAAAGGCAACCCATCCTCCTTGGGTGGCCTAGATGTTGTAGTAAATAGTAATTGAAGAAAATAATACAATTTAAATCAATAATACAATGAAATAGATTTAAGATAATGGTAGTGTATATATAATTTGTTTTATAACTGTTATTTTTTTTTCAGTTTCGAAAATAATTGCATTTCCTTACAATGTTGCGGAAAAATAGGATACAATTATATGTTGCCTGATTGAGTACCTTGGGGAACATCAAGAAGATCTCTTCCAAGACTTCCAGGTTTGTTATTAAATGATCTACTCAAGGTATTCTCATACTATTGTTACCATTTTCGTTTTCTACTTTTCTGATTACTTAAACATTGATAATATTAAATAACATTTGATGGCAAAAGTATGATGTTGATGTCTTATTGGTTTATGAAGGATACATTCTTTGATGACATATTTCTATTATCATGGAAATGACTGTTCTAGTCTAACAATATTTGAATTTATACTAACTGGTTAGTTTGTTTACAGAATACTGTTGCACTTGGGTTTTGTTGTTCATTTGTCTCCTGCTAAGGATAAATTATTTAAAAAATCTTTTAAATCAATTTTTGTTAATGTACTTAAATGAAAATTACAAATACACATGCTTTTACTTTTCTTTAAACATGGAGGACAAATGTGAGATCTACATGGACCAAACCATTAAGGTGCTGGTGTTCCATAACCCGATAGCTAAGGAAGATCTATTATGATAGAGGGCAATCAAGTGCTGAACTGGCATAGAACCAGAATAAAATCATTTATGCTGATGATGGGATTGACCTGTGCCATCTATCTTGTGTACCCCAATAAGCTCAAGTACACATTTGAAGTGTTCCAGAAATTGTTTTTTGGAGCAAAAAAGCTAAAGGAATGAACTTTGCAATCAAATTTTTCTACTGTTGGATCACTTGGATCTCACGCATATGGGCTCATAGGTTAAGCATGTACGCAGTGTTTGATTTTCAGTTCTTCATAACTTTTCTAACATATCTGAAATATACCTCGCTATATACATTGACGCATGTGACTCCAAACTAATTTTAAGTTAGTAAATTTTTACTAATTTACACACATTGTTGAAACTAAGCACAATGTAAGTTGTGCTTTTATTTTATTTTAATTTCTTATTTTTATTTGAGACATCTGTAATACCCAAAATTCACCCATTTGACCAATATATTGCTTTATATATGAAAGCAGAAAAAAAGTTTTTTTGCAAAGTGAAGAGGGTCTTTTTGTACCTTGTTTATTTACAGAAAATATTAAGTAAAAGACATGATTAATATTGTCTACTCTGTCTGATAATTTAAGTAAAAATAACCTGCCCTAAGTAAGTGATGGTTAATTAGTTCAAATGATTAAGTATATATATATATAATATATATATATATACATACATATATTGCTTTCTAACAATCAAGAGTTAATCTTACTTTTCTAAAACAAATACAGAGAAACTTTACCTAATTTCTTTTATTATGCTTTAACGGTAAAGTTTGGTGTGAAATATACTTAAAGGAACAGTGCAAATTGTTACCTTACATTAGTAATTATTATTAAAGTTATTAGTAATTATTATACATTATTGCATAGATAAATAAAGTATCGATAGTACTTTACAGTGTATATCAGACTGGTGATTTAAGCTCAAGTCTAATTTCCTCTAAGCCCCAATTCCTTTACACTTCACTACACCTCCCAGACTTTCTCCAACATTGCTGAACAGGATAAGTGGTAGCAAAATCAGGACTCTGTGCTTTTGCTTTGCTTTAAGATGTGTACTAATAGAGCTTATAATATGCAACCAAAGCTGAAACTCAAACATTAGAACACATTATAGGGATTGCTCTGTTCGAAGAGTGTGACACCCTAAATGATTATAGTATGATAGCATGACTGCATTTCTTTCACGGCTTCACATAAGCAGTGGCATTACTAGCAAATCTAGGGATAATATTTTACTAGTCAATGTAATTTTGTAAAAAATCCACTGATGTTTGAAATTCTGGAAAGTTTGTAAAGCATCAGAAAAGCCATTTGACCAAACAAAGTAAACAACATGTCAGATGACTGGTGCTTTCAATATGCTGTGATTTACTGTTAAAATAAAATTAAATAAGATGCAGCCCTAATTAAAATTACATTGTTGATCATTCTATTGATGTGTATAGAAGGCTACAAGCTACCATGCACTATTTTAAAGGTGTAAACATTCTATTGGTAATCTATTTCTTTCAGATTATAAAATTAACTATGTTTCTGGACAATTTGGTTTTGCTTCAGAGTTCTAACTCAGATCTACAAAAGATCACACTGAATTATATTAATTTTCTATGGTCGTCCAGGCAATTTTTTCAATTACAGAGCAAACTATGAGTAATAAAGTCTTAATATCAGTCATGCAGAAGTCCAATATATTTATATAAATCTTTTAGCTACAGACAAAAAGTTGAGTCTAGACCCTAAATGATAAGCCAGATGGGACAGTCTCAAGGGAAAATCCCTGAGGCACATAAAGAAATCTGGATAGAAAGAAAGCTGACATGACACAAACCAGCCTCCTCTGAGTAAGATTAGATAACTCGATTGCATTCTTAAGGATTTTTGCTGAATATAAAGCAATTTTAACATTTATTGTATGTGTAGATTAACTGTCCTTCTTTTCAGAACACAGATCAATTAAATCTCTACAATAATAATATGCATACAATACACTCAGCAATAACAAGCTTAGCTCAAAAGTTTCTTCTTCTGACAGTTTTGTCCTTCAGAGTGCTACTTTCAGAAAACATAGCTTTGCAATAGGTCTCTTCACAGTACTGTTTTTATCCATGCTTGAGCACTGAGGACATTTCCCCTGGAGTCTGGCATTACACTGATGATACAAATCATTGTCTACACCAATTTGAAAGTTTTTTCTCAAACAATGGCCCAAAATCTAATGGACTCTCTAGTGCACACAATATTCTAATTTCTGTACTGGTCACATAGTCTGAGGAATGGGAATGTAATCTTAATTTAATGTTGTATTGGCCGTATAGTAGTCATACACACTCACACCAAACCAATTTAGCTATTTAGCATTGTTATGTCTGGCATGTAAACATGCACAAATCAGGTGTAGGAAGCAGTCACAGGCATTTATTAATTCCATGCAAACAAAGCAAATCCAAGGCAAATCCATAAACGATAGAATAGGCAGGGTTTAGGTGAACAGCAAGCCAGAGGGAGTAAGGCACAATCAGAGTCCATGGTAACAAAGTCAGCAATCTGTGACCAGTATAACAATAGACAAACACTCAGTATGGCAATTCTCAGTAAGGAAATCTAAAATATTTTGCGTCTAACCAGCAGAGGCTCAGTTTCTAAATCCAAATGAAGGCGTGGACACCGACTGGCCAGACGCAGGTGAACCTGATCTTGAAACACAACTCCAGAGGCCATGTTCGTGAGTGTTCGGGTACATTCTGAGCCGGCACGCTGTAGGTGATGTCTCAACGTTTGAAGAAATTACCGCAGCTTCTGGTTACAATATTCCACTTGGCCATTGGATTGTGGGTGGTAACCTGAGGTGAGGCTCACCATGATAACCATGTACTCCATTAAACCCCTGAATTTTGCTCCCTGATCCCTGACAGTATCCTCAGGAAGCCTAACGTAATAAAACACATGCTGGAAGATTAGTTTGGCCATCTGCCATGCACTGGGGAGTCCGGTTAAAGTGATACATTTCAAATTGTTTTTGAAAACCTTTCAGTAACCACCATAATAGTGGTGTCATAAGAGTCATTGAGCCAAAGGTACAATGGTAACTGAAGTGGTAGGAGCTTTTCTGACCGCAGTGTTTGGGCCATCTTGCTGCATGCACACATGCTGTATGAACCTTTGCACATCATGTTGCATGGATGCCTATCAATATTTTGGTCGTTTTATGAGCACCAGAGTAAAGTGTTTTTCAGGGTGACCTGTGCCAAAAGGCCGTTTGCACATTTGATGAGTTTGGGTGCAGTTACAAAGACTAAATTTCCCGGACAAGATAGAGCTCCCATTCAGTCGATTGTATAAAGCATGCAGATGGCAGGATGGTACCGTTGGAACTCTCTCTAGGTTCGTGGACATTCAATCAGGAGAGGGAACCCACTTTGGAATTCTTTGAGCAAGGACAATACAACAAAGTGAACCAGAATTGTTTGAAGAAAAGCGTCCAACCTGCTTGCTGGGCATTCAGGTGTTTGGGTGCCTTCACGTATTCCAGGTTTTGATGGTAAGAGAATATTATAATATGATAATATGCTGTAATTACTTTTAATTGCCTCCATCCCAACTATTCTGGAATGTGTTTCAGACAAGAAATGCAGGAATGAATGTTTATTAACACATCAAATGCTGACAGGATTAAATATGAATATCTCAAGTTCATACTATCAACAATTATATTAATATATCAAAATAAATGTAAAAAAACTGTGTGTGTTTTTAATGTGCATTTTACTTACAGTACCAACTTTTTTGGAGTAAATCTTTCGCCCCTTTTGGTTTTTCAAAAGAAAGTTGCAGTTTTTCCTTATGATGACTTGCACATCATGCGTATGTTTTGTTTCTCTGGGTAGACATAAAGAACATGGGGTATCTAAAAATGTTCCAAAACACATTTTTACATTTACATATCACTGAAAGATGATGGCTTTCATATATGAAAGGGATAGCAAAGTGAGAGTTATTTGTAGCGTGCCGTACAGATGCAGAAAGTGTAATGGGCTGCACCCCATTTGGCTGTGACCAAAAAGTGGGTATTCTGTCTCATGTACAGATGTCCCTGAAAATCCTGGATGGACAAAGTGCCAAGTGAAACAGACCCAGCAGAAAAAATCACTGTGAATATTCTTAATATTTGAGTTTAAAGTCATACTTTGTATCAGTAAGACATACTGGAAAAAATCTCATATTCCCCCAATCAATCTCATGCAGTAAGCAGAGGCCAATTTCCAATCTCATAACTCTTTACAGTCACCCTTATGTTTGGAGTATGCAGCAGCTTCCAGATAAACACGTGATTTGGACACTATAAGATCATCATGGTCAGATTCATCTGCTTCCAATTACTCGACAGATCTATGTAAGATTATGATACCTTTACATGCCTTTTTGTTTTTTGATTACTGAACGAATGCATTTCTCAGCTTCTCAGCAACTTTGTAACTCTGAGACGCAGTCACTCAGATCTCAGTAAAAAAACATTTTCTGCTGGAAATAAATTGGTGCATACAATAAAATGGGGATTATACATTAACTGAAGGCAAGTAGATGCTTATGTAAAGATTTAAGTCTAAAAATTGTGAAAAAACAACACAATGTTTGTAAGTGATTCCAAGTTCTAGTTTCACTGCTGTCACCAAATGAATTCATTAGAAAGTTTACAAATTAAGAGTTCTGAAAAAAATAAGCTCCCAGAAAGAAACCATGTCTGGTTCCAGTACTGCTAAACGACTCTTCTCTCACTGTTCACTTTATTGACTGTATCGATCCACTATGTAGATTTTGAGAGACTTTGGACTGGCTAGCAGACTATTTCCAGTCCAGCAGTGACAATGACAGTCCCAAAACTCTCTGAATATGCTCCACATCTCCTCATATAAGATAATGAATATAGCATAGCAAAGAACTTTACAGCAAGAACAGACATGTCCAGATATGCCCCCTTTGTGAGCAGTGACTGCAAAGAGCAGGCCTCACACTAAGGTTCATGCATCAAACTGACAGTGCTGCCTTGGAAACTGGCCAAGACTAATGAGTGTCTCTTATGAGTGAAATGCACTTAGAATTAGTGAATGCAATGGGGTAGAACTTAAGGGAAAGCAGTATATTACTATATGTAAAGCTTTGGAATAATTCCCAGTGTTTCAGAATAGTACGACTGACAGTGGGCGAGTGAAAACATAGCCAAATACATGAGACATGATGAAGCTCCATATATGGGCAGTATTTCAGAGTTAAATTCACACTCGCACATGCACTGGGAGGGCTAACCTTGAGTCAGCAACACAAAATGCACATGCGCAGGACCACTGGTGTAACTTGAGTCAGCATTCTTAAAACACTGGAAAAACACACTCCTCTATTTCTGTAAATACCAGACCTTCGTGCGGGCTCCTGATTACCTTTCGCAACCTCATCGCTTCTTACAAAGCTTCAGACCATACATGCTATCTGTTGTTTTCCTGGTAGTGAGTACCTGACCATGACTCACACTAGTCACTGTACAACATTCTTCAGTCATGATCTCCCTTCCACCATGGCCCACAACATTTTGGATTATCTCCAAAACCAAGATCTGTTCAAAGTCAGAATTTTTTTCATGATGAATCCTGCTCGTATCTGGCCATGTTCTGGTCAGCAGGAGCTCTGATGGG
>JAYJMA010066230.1:0-10436 GCA_036873895.1 Parotocinclus cabessadecuia
GATAAATGGGGAGGGGTGGAGAAAGCAATGGCAAACTACTCCACTATCCTGCCGAAATACTTCATGGATCACATCAACGAAAGACAAAAATGTGTGGAAATTGATGATCCATCAAGTGACCGAAAGTCGGCCACGACTCCAATATTATATTATTTGAATTTACATTAAAGGAATACTTTAATTGTTACATATTACCCTTGTTTCTCAAAATGTATAACAGACCTACTATTAATGCATATAGCTTTTACACATAGAATGATGTAGAGAATACAGACGTAATGTACAGAGAGTTAATCTATCCAACAATGTTTCTTTACATTTATTTAAACTTGATTCTCACGTAGAGGTTTTAGAAAACACATTGTGATATATATGCAACTAAACATAGTTCCTTCAACTTTTGAATGTATATTTTCCCCTTGAAGTAAGTACAATAATTGTTACAGTGTAAACCATTTGACGGTCTTGGCACCAAAATCATATTGGGTAGAAAGTATTGTTTTAGTGGTTTCAAACTTGATAACTTGATATAAACCTAGCAAGGTAAATGTAGCCATAGATACAAAAATGTGATACAGTGGACTGGAAATCTTTGGATTGACCAGTTTATTTGCAAACATGAACCAAACAAGTTGAAAGCAAAGTTTTAAAGTAAATAAGCAGCAATGTCCAGGTAGCAGACAATGGCAAGTCTGATATTTAATGTATTAGCCAACACAAGGTCCAGGTTACTGGCATGGTTCATTACACAATGTACTAAAGGTAGTATAATAATGACATGGCTTAAAGGGGGAGTTGTTATGTTTGTAACATGAGCTGCAGTTCTATGTTTGTATAACAGAGAATGAGATTTTGGTGGGCAGCTGTAGACAGAAAGACAGATATATATATATATTTAGAGAGAGAGAGAGAGAGAGAGAGAGAGAGAGAGAGAGAGATACTAGGAACACGTGGTCTTTGAGTGTCAAAGTTAAGCACAGTTTGGTGATTTTCTTGCTCAGTCATCATTTGATTCATCAGTTAATTATCATTTTTGTAGCTGTGGCAGAGCTAAGTTATTACCATACTCTGCTGAAATCTGATCCTTAGCCAGAGATCAGACCACATTTAATTAATACAGAAATCTATTTTACGATTTATGTGTTCACAAACTCTTTGTGATAATATTTTTCTTCCAGAAATAATATATAGATAAATAGTGCCATATATAGATAGTGCTGTTTCAACACAGTTTGTGGCCCATACAGATGCCTCCTTGCTCATACGGATGTTCAGGTGTTTATTGAGAGCTGCATGCTGGCAGTGGGCACCCAAGCCAGTCATGCCCGCAGCCTAGCAGAAGTTCTAGTGGAGGCAGACCTGCGTGGCCACTACAGCCATGGCCTCAATCGCCTGGGTGAGTATGCCATTCACCAAGCTCCACTACTAAAATATTTTATTATTGTCAGCTGTCATCAAAGTTGTCAATCACTTTGAATATTGAGTTGTAATAAGTAATAAATCAGTCTCTGTTCAATGCTCACAACTCCCACATGTGTTTGTGGTCCAGATTTGTATGTGAAGGAGACCCGTGCAGGAATCTGTAGCCGAGAGGGGGATCCTGTTGTGGAGAAGGAGTCAGTAGCCACAGCCCTTGTGGATGGGAGGAACCTCCTTGGTCCAGTTGTGGGAAGCTTCTGCATGAATTTAGCCCTGAAAAAAGCACGGGATGTGGGAATTGGCTGGGTTGTGGCCCATGGCAAGTCGAGTACACCCTCACATTTTTAATCTAATGGTAAACAGAGATCTAATTTCAGCGTACTGTGTTTAGGTGATATGCTAAAAATATTACTAAGAACTGAACAGAACTGAAGAACAGGTTCTTCAGGAGGTGTGACATTATGAGGTTACTTATGATAAGTGAAATCATATTTCAGCAGTTTCTTTAGTGTTACACTTAACACTTATCTTATCTTTGTTTCTGTCTTTTTAGGTTCAAACCACTTTGGCATAGCTGGTTATTATTCCATGAAAGCCCTTAAAGAGAACATGATTGTGAGTTGTATAATAATGTGTATTTTGAGAGAGAAAAAACAGCTATGGAGATGTGAACATGTACATTATGTATGTTAGTTTAGCTGTTTAACTGTTTTAACTGTTTAACTGTTTTAGCAAACATAGCTAACTAAAGTCTTGTATTGTTCTCTTGCTGTGCGCAGGGAATGTCCTACACTAACTCATCTCCTCTAGTTGTTCCAACGCGTTGTAAAAAGGTACAAACAGATTTGAATCTGTACATTATCAGTAGCTCACTTTGACAGCTGCACAATCTTGACATTACACTCCATCTTAGAAATTGCAGAGTCGTCATTTGACTGGTAGCGTGCGATAAGAACTACAATGATTTCATTCTATGCTGCTGCTTTGCTGCTCATACAGCAAAACACTTAAGACATTATAAAACTGGTTTAAATGCTAAACATACTACTTTTATTTTTATAAAAGTTGAAAAGGTAAAATGAAAAAAAAAAT
Source organism: Parotocinclus cabessadecuia (assembly GCA_036873895.1). Taxonomy (NCBI): domain Eukaryota; kingdom Metazoa; phylum Chordata; class Actinopteri; order Siluriformes; family Loricariidae; genus Parotocinclus; species Parotocinclus cabessadecuia. The sequence continues at coordinate 2,512 of JAYJMA010066230.1, forward strand.
TACACAAATAATTGTATTTCTTCTTACCAATAGTTACTTTAATAGACTGGGTTGTGTGTGATGCACTGGACCTTTGAGACAGATCATGCATTTCCAATTGCGGATTGTAAAGGTGACCTTCTTAAGGCAGTTTTGCATGTGACTTATGGCTTTTCAAAACTCTATTCTTTGAAGAGTTGTAGACTTACATGAAGAAGGAAAACACAACACAACAGAAGTATGCACAACATACAGTGCTGACAGAGAACAAAAACAGCCCCTATTGACACCGTACCTCTCTAGAGGTCTCTGTTTACATTATGTAGTTAAATCTGTTTTTTGTTGGACAGACACTATGAAGTAAATCACTGCTCTCTGAAAATATTCTGCTTGCCAAAGTCCACCTGGTTGTTTCCAGATTATTAGTTACACTTATACTTTTTTTTTGGCATAAATACATATCTAAATACAATACCTAAACAGTTTGTAATAATTCAGGGAGTAATTAATTCATAATATATTTTTTATGAATTAATAAAATACTAATATAATAACAATAATAATAATAGTAATACAAATCAATGTATAAAAATATTTAGGAGCAGTATTCAGGGCAGCAGTTCATTGCAAATAATACATTTAATGATGCAATCCAATAGTGAACCAAATAATGCAAATAATATAATATGTGTAAATCGAGAAGAAATTTATTAAACATTTTTTTTAAATGTTTTGAAATGGCATGGTTAGAATCCAGACCTGTCACTTTAGGTTGACCTGAATAGGCTTGTTGATTCTTGAAATGACAACTAGTAAACCTTTTAAATATTTTCTCCATTACTGAACAATTTTTGGATTTCTGTTTTAAGTCCTAAAAGTAAACAAAGATAACTCAATTAAACAAATAAGACAAAATGATATTTTACTTGGAGATATATGTACTTAGGAAATTGCACTACATATAGTGATAAACGTATGTAACCCTCAAGGGTTAACAGTTAAGATGAATGTGAAATTAAAGTCAAGTGTTTTCAATTATCTAATATAAGTGGACACACTGTTGTATTTACTGAACAACAATCTATCATATAACAATCTAAATTCTGATCTTCACAACATGCTTGTATATGTATACCATGGCAAGACTAAATGTGATTTCAGAGGACAGCAGAAAACGTTTGATGTCCCTCATCAGACTGTAAAGGGTTACGAAGCCACCTCTAAAGAGTTGGACCAATCCACAGTCAAACAGTGAGCTTGTACAAATGGAGAACATTCATGGTAGATTACATGGAGAAAGTCACTGTCCTCTGAGCAGAACATTTCATCCATTATGTCTTTAGAGAGAAAAACATTACTTTCCAACACGTCTTTTAAACATAGTCATGGAAATGTCATGGTTTGGACCTGGTTTTTGCTGTGAACTGAACTGAATCTCAAGACAACAAAAGAACCTATGAACACAAGTCATTCTACCAAAGAATGGTTAAAGAAAAAACATTTTGGAATGGCAATCTCAAAGTCCTCAAATGAATTCAGTAGAAATATTGTGGAATCCCACCATCATATTTAGGAATGGGCTAAATTCCTAATAGCCTGAATCAGGACTTATCAACAGTCTTCTCAAATGTTTAGTTGCTCATAAAATGTTCAATTTTAATTTCAATTCAAAAGACCCATATAATTCCATAGTATGCTCACACTTTTTAGTATTTGTTTGCAGTTCTGCTCACAAACAGTACATTACCATTGTACCCCACTTTGCAAAAATGTCAATGTACTAAAATCAAGTTTACACCACTGCAGTAAAACATGGTATGCACAAGAAATACAATACATACACAATAGCAGTACCGTACATGAGGATTGGTTAGACAGTGCAATTATGTACAGCTAAGAAACCTGCATGTCACTAAAAACCACTTTGTGTTTGTGATCAATTGTCCATGTGTGTTCTCTGTATAGTGCACGTTAGGGACAAACCCCATAAGTGTTGCAGCTCCTGCAAAGAATGGAGACAGCTTCGTACTGGACATGGCAACCTCTGCTGTTGCTCTGGGAAAGGTATATAGACACACCAGAAGATAAAACCTGGAAGTACCATAGGACTGAGCAATATAGCACGTGTGTATTCAAAAGACAGATTACAGTAGATGCAAGAGTTAAGTCACTGGGATCATCCACCAATATGATATACTAAATAATTAAAACTAGGTGACAGAAACTAACGAACAGTCTTAAATTTTTACCATTAAATCCTGATTAAAAAATCTAATTAGTGTTCAAGAGCAAAAGAAAATTAATTTCAGTATAATGAGTTTACCATCACAGCAGTAGATCACAATTAGTTATTCATGTAATTAAATGCTGCTGACCAGTGGAAGTACAGGAAAAATATGTGAGGTTTATGGAGGGAGAGCACACACATAAAATATATGATTCCACCATGATACTGAAATGTTTTGGATTTAGAAAGGGTGAGGTTTGGAACAAAATATATTTACAGAAACATAATTTGCATGGTAGCATTGCAATGATTCCCCCATGTCAAAATGAAAGCGGCTGGACTATTATAACAAACAAATCAACCACAGTTTAAATTAAAATCTACCAATTAAAACAGATGATTTTGAACCTGTGACTTAACACTCTAGTTCTCTTTGTTTGTTTGTGCAAACTCCACAAACAATCTTTTAAAAGACTATCCCCTCAGCCCTAGCCAGTTGTTTTTGTAAGCACGAGACATGCATTTAGCCTGCTACCCCTCTGCTTTTTTCACCATGCTGAAAGACAACACACAACTACACACCCATCCATTCACTCACAAGTGGGTTACACCAATGGGAGGGAAGACCCCAACTGCATTGAACTCTCTCTCTCACTCTCTGATCAGTTTACCGTAGCCAGTAACACTGTCTCTAGTGCTGATAAAGTAGATGACTGAGTAGCTGGTAAAGGTCAGAATGGGTGAGGTAAAATTGGTTTGTTTGGTTTTTCAGGTGGAGCTCAATGATCGTAAAGGCTGTCCTATCCCAGAAGGCTGGGGTTGTGATGCTCAGGGCTGTCCAAGTACTGACCCCAAGAAGGTGCTGGCTGGTGGTGGCCTGGTACCCGTGGGTGGCAGTGAGACCACAGGTCTCTTTTTCTCCCTCTGTCTGAATCGCTTCCTGTGATATGGGCTTGCTTTAAACCCCAATTAGACATCACCATCCCACAACACCCCATGAACCTGCAGTGATCCCTGTCATTACATCCACTAATACTCAGCAGCAGACTCGTCCTGTGACAAGTCATTATGTAGGAGCCATTAGTGCGGTCAAAATGGGTGAAGAGCCCAATTAAGTTCTGACTCTCCAAATCTGAGGAGTTAGGGTGGGCAGGAAATTGTGCCGACGTTGCTGCATGACATTCCTGCGACAGTATGTAAGGTATACTGAATGTACATGGCTATACAGACGGCTATACAGCTTTGGAGTGGCAATCAAAATCTTCAGTTTTTAAAAGTTCTGAGCTTTTAATGTGTTGAATGCTAATACATGAGCTGCATAATACATACTGTCACATAAACATGATCTCTCTGTTAGGGGGTTATAAGGGCTATGGCCTGGCGCTAATGGTGGAGGTGTTCTGTGGGATGCTTTCTGGTTCGGAATACAGTGAACGTGTACGCACCTGGAAAGTGACAGATCGTGCAGCAAATCTGGTATTCACATGCACAAGTACATAGACATACATATATACATGTGGTAAATATGGTAACTGAATAGTGCCATGTGAGGGCAACATGGCTTCCTTCGTTACAACATACTCATCCACCTTGATTCAAATGAACCCTGAAACACAGACTGAATAAGAATACAGGCAGAACCAAAATGGGACCCAGTGCTGTCAGTCATCATTGGGGCCAGCGGAAGCGAGCGGAGACCAGACTTCTCACAAACAAGATGCACAATCTGACTGGCACACCTCATTTTGTCGGTGGTAGGATATGTAACAGCAGAGGCCTCTGATTTTCAGGGTTCCCTTGAGTCACGAGGACTGAGTGTGTAGTAATGGACGCAGATTCCCCAATGAGACAAATATAGTAGGACACATTGTTGAGAATTGTTCATTCTGTTAGAACTTTCCTGTTTGCGTATAAAAACCTCAATACTGCTCAACACTGCTCTCTAGTGGTCAGCATATAACCATAATCCTGAGTCTCCCCTTTCTGCTGCAGGGTCAGTGCTTTGTTGCATTAAACCCTGAATTCTTTGCTGGTGGTTTCAATGACAGGATGTCAGACCTTTTGTCCATTCACAGGAACCTTGAGTCAGTGAGTATTAATCCTTATTAGTGCCTTGTTTTTTATGCATTTGTTTGAATGAAATTCGCCCATGTTATAGCTGTAAATGGGCCAGTGAAATCTAAGTTTTCTACTTTATTATAATTATAGCTGTAACACAATTACAATCACAGCAAATAGCCCCTTCACCCACTCCACTCTTAAATGGCTGTGGACTGGCCCTGAACTATATTGGCTAATAATTAGCCATGATAACTGTAGAGTTTTTTTCTGGGCTGATGATATTAAATGTTTATGCAGATTGATTCTGAGAAGCCTGTACTGACTCCAGGAGACCCTGAGAAGAAACACACCAAGTCTTGCCAAGAGCTAGGTGGCATCCCGTACCATTTGAATGTTGTCAAGCACATGGTAAATAAAATAAAATGCACACACACACGTAAGCATACAAATAAACACACATGCTCAAATATTAATGTAATGAGTTGCAAAGTTCGATAGTTTAAAGGTAATTCTAAAGTAGAAAGGTAAGTCACGTAAAACACAATGACAAAATATGTATTGTCGCCCCAATGTAAAATGTAGGTAATGACGCCAAATATATGCTGCAAAAATATTGTTTTCTCCTCAAAAATAACTGACAGCCTGGTAAAATGAGTAATTAACCTTTTGGTAAATTAGCTTAATCTTACACTAATAACACAAGGAACATCAAACAGTTTATTTAAGTACATTTAGTTAAAAAGGCATTACAATCATTCACACCTTAGAAATACTCAAGTAGTGAGTCTTCCTGTTTCAGTGGGTTATACAGTAGTGTTAGAAAATTTGTGAACCCTTAAGATTATTTTTATAGTTACAGAACTATAGGTAAACAGAACAATTCAACAAATGAGGCAACAGCTCTAGGTTTAGAAGTTATCTGGAACTGGTGTTTTCAATCGATGGTATGACGATTAGGTCATATATATATATAAATAAATATAAATAAAATAAATTATATAAATAAAGTTTATGTCTCAATTTCCTATTAGGAACTGTGTAAAAATCTGATTGAACTGATTTTTAAAGGTTTCATAAACTTTCAAGCACCCTGTATGAGGTGACACAGGTCAGATTCTCTATGCCGTTCTTCAAAATGAGTTTAGCAAGAGCAGACACCATTCAAATAAGATCAAGGTGTGTTGACATTCATAAGTCAAGGAATGGCCAAGAAGTAATTTTAAGATTTTCCAGGAGAAAAAATAACAACAAACAGAAGCTAAATGCTCTGGAACACTGATTGCAACTGTGTTTATTGTCAGATGTGACAAAAATATAGCTTTTTGGCAAAACACATTTAGTAGGTCTGATGTTGTGTTTTCTCTTAATGAAATACACTGCCTGGCCAAAAAAGGTCACCACTTGGATTTACCTACCGTTAAGCAAATAAGTAAGGGCATCCCTTTGGATAATAACTACATGGGTGATTATGTTTCAAATAATGAAAAATCCCTCATTTTTTTGAGCAGTGTACAAAAATTGGGTTAAGAAATGTCCAATGCATTATTTAAAAGTGGACCACAGTTGCGAAAAATCATCTTTGATTAATGTGGTTGGAAAAAATCTTGAATGATTTTGGTCAAATCAAATAATTAAAAAAGCAACAGTAGAACTCTGGAATATGTTTAATAGTGAAAGTAAGAGCATTTCCACATGCACAATGTGAAAGGAACTCAGCTGTGTAGCCTTAAGAAAACCGTGAGGCTAACCAGAAAAAACTATCAATTTGATAGAGAGCGTAAAGATTGGACTCTGGAGTAATGGAAGAAGGTCATGTGGTCTAAGGAGTTTGGTCGTATAAGGGTAAGAGAATAGGCGGCTGAAATGATGCACCAATCATGCCTGCTGTACAGGCAATCATCAATACAAGATATTGGGAAAAATTAATTACTCTGGACAGAAATAAATGTTGTTACATTGCAGAAGCTTGTGGATATGATGCCACAGCAAATGTGTGCCGTAATCAAAGCTAAAGGCAGTCCAATGTAATTTTAGTGTGTGACCGTTTTTTGTCCAAGCAGTGTCAAAATCTCTCTACCCAAAGGTTTTCCTTTATCTAATTACTAAAATGCATGTAAACTCATCAGATCACTGACAAAATCAGATTTTTTGCATTAAAAAGTATACTAAGTGTATGTAAACAACCTCGATTATCCTCATTAAATGGTTTACTGTGCACTGATAATGCTCCCAACAGAGCCGTCCCTGGTCTAAAGAGAAACACAGAGAAAATCTTTTTCGCCAACGAGCAAAAGTGATGACAGACGACCTTGCTTGGGCTGAAGAGAGAGGAATGGTTATGTTATACTGGAAAATAATGTTTTAATTGGAAATGGGAGATATACAATATTGATTGCAGAGGTGCCTATAATGGTACATGTGATTATATTAAAAAATATTTTTTTCTGACTTTTTTTTCAGTTAGACTGGATTTTTCTCATTTTTTCAGTATGAGATTAAGAGAATTCACTAAAAGGTGGCTTGCTTATAGCCATTTGTATTCATCTTTACAATGGGAGCAAAATAGTGGAGGGGCTGTATGTTTAATAATTTCCTGTCTGATCTAACATTATGTTTTTTTCTTTCTGCATCTTTTTCACTCTTCTCTTTGATACCAGAATGAGCTTGCCGCCAGCTTGGGAGTAAGTCCCCTTCTGTCCACTGACAGACTGATTGAGTAAGCATGCAGCCTTCAGCTTGTCTCTGGATTGACACCTACATTCCTTATGTGACTACAACAGATAACACAGATAGTAATGCTTAATGCCAAGTGACTTGAGTTGTTATTTTCATATCTTCAAATGAAATATTTTAAGCTGCTTCAAATGTACACTGAGTTTTCAATGTATTAGAAACACCAGACATTCATGTCTTAAGCTACCCTATATTTGGCACCGTAGTACAGCTCAAAATCATGTGAACAAGTTTTCTGTGGATCAGTTTCAGCCACATTTGAAAGGGAAAATCAGTATCACCATCTAATTTGCACCACCTGTACTAAATCAGCCAATATTTGATGCAGAATGGTTTCAACAGCTAGTGGAATCTATGCCACAGCAAAATGCTGCAGCTCTGAAGGTCAAAATGAGATACAAGATTGGTATCTCTTATAAAATGTCCAGTGTTTATTTTTAAAATAAATGTAGCACAGTATCACAATGAACATATACAATGAATTGCATGTTTTGTCTTTTTAATCTCCTTATACACAGGATCAGTTAAATGTGTCCTGTACTATATTCTCTCCTATGCTCTGTGCATTATAATAAAAAATGGTTGGAATGCGTAAAAACGGTTGACTGAATAAACTCACCGATCACTTTATTCATTATACACACCTGTTCAACTGGATTACAACTAAATATGATCAGGACTATCTGAAATTCAAAGGAAGCATAAAAACAGAGAGAGATAGTTTGAAATACTTTGAATATGTCAGGTTTGTTGGTTCTAGCGGGGCAGAACTGAGTATTTCAGAAAATACTGATCAGCCATCTATAGTGTTTACAGAAAATGGTTCAAAATAGAGAAAAAATCCAACAAGTGTCTGTTCTCTGGGCAAAAAATGCCTGCGGTCTGATGGGAATGACATGTTTGAGCTGATCAGCAGCAATCTTCA
>JAYJMA010066241.1:0-10436 GCA_036873895.1 Parotocinclus cabessadecuia
ACCTACGCAGACACGGGGAGGACATGCAGACTCCACACAGAAAGGACCCAGGCCGACCCGCCCTGGGATCGAACCCAGGACCTTCAGGCGGTGCGGCAACACCAATAAGCGTCTGGCTTATATCAATTAAGATTAATTAATTAAGAATTCCTAACAGACTTCTGATGTACTCCTATTTTGGGGCATTTTTTAAATCAGAACATTACTTACTTCTTAAGATATTTGCACGTACAGACCATTTAAATAGCTTTTCAATTGTAACAATGGCGTGCCTGCGAGCTGAAAACACAAGAACGACTGTGTGAGGTGAACATTTTTGTAATTATTCTTCATGCTGATTGATCAAATTCTTTGACAGCCAGAGAGTTCGTGCTGCTTTATTCAGAACCAGTAGAACTGATGTTTCATTCTTCAGTGACTCGGATTTACATATTTATTCATGATTAGCCATTTCTAATGGACTAGCGTTTAGTTTATCTGATCGGACGGCATCTAGCCAGCTGCATTTAATGCAATCCGGGACCAAATCAGACGCCGTAGCTTGTGGATTGAGATTTGAAAGCTTAGATTTGATAGAAACGTAATATTCAATAATAAACAGTGCGTTTTGACAACATTTCTGTATCTCATTCCAAAATGGAATCACTCACAGATGCTTTCCTACATTAGGAAAGAGCACGTCCTGCTGTTTGTGAGCATATGTGAATCACAGCCATGTGTTGAGTCGTTTTAGAGCTACGAAACCTGGAAAATAAGATTTGCCCCATATGACAGTTAGTATGCTGGCTAATATAGTGGTTATTACCACATATTTGTTTCTTGTAGAACACTATAAGTAATAATACAAATATATATTTACCCTAAAAACAGGAAATACAACTAGCGGAACTAACTCTGGATGGATATGCAATCCAGAAATGGTCAAAGCGTGGTCAGTCAGAAAGTTTACGTTGGTAAAATGTATCTCTGCACAAACACAACATTAGCCAGAACCTCAGACCACATCCTGGTGTCCCGGTCAGGGTAAGCAGCGTGTAATTGGTAAGGGCTCGTTTATGTATTCATTACTAATTTTGAAGTAGGCATGCTAGGCATTTGGAGGCATGCTAGGTTATGTGGACCAACCCACAAAGTGTCAAATCAGTGTCGCAGTTAGTAGCTCGTTATCATATAAAGGAACAGGCGCTCAGAACTGATCTTTCTTAAACACTTCTCAGACTGGATGAGAGTTTTGCTGTGGGGTTTGAAGCTTGGGGCATTTTGGCATTTTGACCAAACCATGTCGCAGCCATTTCAGTGAAACATTTCAGTTAAACCCCATGGAACGGCGGGCCCGTATTTGGCAAATAAAATGATCCAGCATTGAAGTGAGATTAAAACAATAATCATAATTTTATCGATTAGTAGCGATTTGTGTAGAAAGATACTCTTAAAACATGTTTGGCTTTTTTTTCTTTTCACTTGAGGACGAGAGAATCTACAGTGGCTCTTTTACTACAACAAATAATCCACAAACACTCTCATCTTCGGTACGTTATTGATATATTATTCCTGTATTTGTTATTGTAATTAATTATTTATTATTGTACGCTTTATAATACTCTAGAACTCAATACACAATACTCCATCTTACTCTTTAATTCATCCTATATTTAATTTGTTGTAGTCTACAGACAGTATTATTACATTTTACATTATTTATTTTTGATTTTTTGGTTTTAGCCTCTATAAACACAGGTTAATGAAAATCCAATTAATGTCCGTTCATTTTAACAACCGAGATTTTTGATTTGAAGAGCGAAGTCCATAATTCATCTGTGTGTGTGTGTGTGTGTGTGTGTGTGTGTGTGTGTGTGTGTGTGTGTGAGAGAGAGAGAGAGAGAGAGGGAGAGAGGGTGAGAGAGACTCTGCAGTAATTGGTGTGCACTCCTGCCTTGATTCTCACAAGAATGAAATGCTTAATGAAGAAGGAAAAATGAGAACAAATGAATGGAATGTCAAAGCTAACTGGGACAAGGTGCATGAAACTTTAAATGTTTATTTCTGAAGCTTTTTTAATTATGTGTTTGTGAGCTATTATAAGACTACAGAAATGTGAACATAAACTGTACTAAAAATACACCAAAGTTAGGGGTTAGTTCATGATGGGATAATTCGTTATGTTGATTGATCCCCTGTTGTTTGTGAGCAGGATAAGTTTGACTCCACTGTCCAATCACAAGAAACCATATTAAGATTTGTTTTGCATTCAAATTTGGGCTGAAGTTGTCACAACTGGGACTGTTAATCCATATCATGCTTGAAAAATCGTCTCATTAGGGTTGAGTTGTGGTTGTGCTCTGCTAGCCAGACTCAGCTGAGTTTATCAGTGCCTGTTCCATGATGTTAAACGTGTCTGAAAGTAAAGTCTAGTAAAGTTTTCACTCATCTGCTGCAGCTGCGGGTGTTTGGTTCTGCAGTTCTATATGTTTGAGTACTGCTTCATTAGCTTAATAGCTTTTTGTGTTTTATATATGTAAGTAATAGATGTTCAGTCAAATACTTATTTAACATCATCTGAAACCCAAATGTTTTGTTTCCATGCCTTCTTTCTTCATGGAAGTCAGATCCATTGGGCCTTTCTTCAAGCAGCACAATCACAGCCTGGTCAAAGTGTTGATCAGAGCTGGCCCAGTTGACCAGTAAAACCCATGTGAGTTCATTCCAGATGAGCTGTTATCAGCCATTTCGTGTGGGTTTAATAATCACAGATTCGGCTCTCAATCCCCAGAGTAATCAGGAGAATGTCAGAAAGTCTTCTAATTGCGTTACCGCAACGAGCTCTCAGTGCAAAACCTGAGCCGCCGCGGCCCGCTCCTCTCTGATTTGAAACAGATGTCCTCTCTTAGCTGGACGTGCTCTTTTTTTAAATGGTGCGCAGAAAATCGGCATAAAAAATGGAATTTCTCACTGTGATCTTAATGAAATTAGAGCGTGCGAAGTCGGGAGGGTGCAGGGCAGAAGTTTAAGGCAATATAAAACGAGAGAAACTGATTAAGAGCAACAATATCTGGAGCTCACACAAACACAGATCGAGTCGCCAGATTTATGTTTACATTTCATAGTTCTTTGCACAGAGCCTTAAAGGCACTATTGAACTTTTTTTCTTATTCTGCAACGCAGACGTGTTAATTACTGACTTAAAATTACACACATTATGCAATTACACCTGTTCCTTTTGTTTGAGTTACCCAAATGAAGGATTTTGCACTGATCTCTATGGTCAGGATTACTGGGGCTCAGTAATCAAAGGTGTCTCAATTGGACAGTGCCGGTCCCTTGGTAGCAGAAAACGGCCCCCCAGGTAATAGTGAGTCCATTACCATATTATCACTGTAGGCACTGCGATTAGGCTGCAAATTACAGGCCCCAGTGTTTCACAAAGGAGCGATATGCATGGAAAGATCGGTAAAGCAGCTTGGAGTCTCTTTAGAGTTCTCCTCCAGTCATTCTACTTCTTTCTTTCTCCTTACTCATATCTCTGGTCTCTGACCCCCACCCCACCCCCCCACCCACTTTCAGATTTGCTCTGGCTATTGTCTTGCTCTTAATTTGGCTTTTGCGTCTTTTCTGGCTTTCTGTTCCTCGGTTTTGGCTTCTCTTTTGTATTTGCCAATTCAACTGAAAATTGAATGTGCTCTCTGGCATGACACTGAACCAGAGGCATCGACAAATCCAAAAATAGATGCTTGCTTTCATCGGCGTCTCACCATCTTTCCTGTGTCAAAATAGTGCTGTGCTTTAGAAGGGAAATAAATCCTACACTTCACATATTTTGCTAAAGTCAACAAAACATTTGTTTCACTGCAGCTAGTCTTTGAGGTTGCCTAGGGCCTTTACAACATCGATTATTGTGTGTATTGAGAATATAAGCACGTATTAATATTCTATATACCAAAGACTGAGAGCGCCAAAAACTGCTTCGCTGGAGCGAGTTCCATGGCAGCTTTTCTGTTCTTTGGGCCGGCTTGGAAGAGAAATGAATTGTTTAATAGTACTGTACTTGGAGCTATTTATCATGGATTTCAAAATTACAACGAGGAGCAGAAATAGTGTATGGTGATATGACAGCACTGAGGCAGGACTAATAGGCACACGCATAGCAATGATTCAGTAACTTAGCTGCACACTATTTGTGGAGAATGCTTCTAAACTTCACCACTCATCTACACAGGCGCATTTACACTACCTTTCCTGATAGTAAATGCGTGGCGGGTCAGTTCTAAGCCAGACTTTCTTCGTTAACATGAAATGACGGCAATGAGTTTAACCAAAACTAGCTGCCAGAACACATCCAGAACTGCACTCGTCGTCCCAAAATGCAAATACTGCACAAATGTCACCTGTGGTTGTGTTGTTATTGTTTGGTGTGGTTATCAACATGGTCTGGGCCATATCTTGCCATTAACTACTCTCCACTCCACGTTTTGCGGTGTCACTACTTGAAAGTAAAATGCACCTTACTGGGTTGACTAACCTTTGACTAGCATACATACACTTGTTGTCAGATGGAAGACCTGCCACGAGAGGTAACACCTCTGAGAGGCCTCAGGATGTCCTGAACATATCGCTGAGTTGTTAGTGACGACTGCTTCCTGGGTTTGCCGCCCCACTCCAGCCCTTCATGTCTGTTTCTGAGGTACTGACTCCCCATCGTCCCCGTCACCTTGAGTCTGAGATATAGCTTTTAAATTTGGAGTCACAACATAACCTTAAGTTATCTAGGCAGTTTGCATTGGTGGCCAGTGCTTTACCTGCATCTCCGACTCTAACGGCTCTGCTTTGACTCATTCTTATTACTAAGTACTTAATGGATTAATGAATCTGTGCATATTTTAAAGGTACCCAGTGACATATTCTTGGCTTTTTTTAAAGTCCAACCCACTAAGGTGATATATGACTAAGCAGGAGCAAAACCCATGGCTTCTTTCAACCACAGCAAGCATTGAAATTACAAAGACCTTGGAGATTGAGGGTGCAGACCACGCCTGGCCTCATAACGAGCGAGCAATTAGTGAGTGGGTTGTAGCATTGTGGTCAGCTGATTAGCATGAAATTAGCATTAATCAAAGGGCTGGTCAGGGGGTAGTGTTGGCTACCAGTTACACCAGTGCAAAGTCACAAAGGCTACATGCTCAGCATGATGCCCACTAATTGTTTTTCAAGTCAGAGCGACAATCAATAGCATTTCTCAGCATTTAATGGCATGGCAATGGAGAGTGTAGAGAATGTAAGTGCTGGCAGGTGTGTTTATGTGTGTGTGCTGGGGTTCAAGAACGAGAAGCTTAGAGCTGAGGGATAAAGCATGAGCTCACTCTGCTCTCAGCAAGCTGGGTATGTGGCATATTATGCGGTTAGATGTTCCTGTGACCTCAGTGGAAGGTTTTTGTGTTTGAAGCGCTTGTGAGTGAAAGATGCTTGGCTAGAGTCGATGACTGATTATTGTTTTATTTCATATTCACTCCTGGCATGTGGCAGGCTCCATCTGTAAGCACTAAAATGGGCTCCTTTCAGTGTCCTTAGTTAAACCTGTGGGGCTCCACAGTGGGAGTGAACTGCAGAGAGGCGCACAATAGCTATTACAGCAGCCTCAGTGCGAAGCTTTCTTTTTCTCAGTGGTCGTTTGGACTCCAGAAACAAGCCATGTATTGTTACAAACGTATATAGAGCTCAAAAGCGAGGCCTGCAAATTCTGTTTACACATCACAGAACACAAATCACTCTTAAAAGCTTAAAATAGCCGTTTAAAACTTGGGCTGTAGTTGTTTTTTATTTTGTTTATTGATTTAACATAGTGTGAATGAGGCCTGTAATTTTAGAGCATTACCTAATAGAGGTGACTTTATATGCTTGTGTGTGGTCATGATGGTTTATAGATGGCCTACTCGTGATTTGCCAAGGTGCGTGTGTGTGTGTGTGTGTATGTATGTGTAAAAAACATCTTTTACATGTGACATCTTGTTGGTTCCCACGATGACAAAAGCGTGTTTTTATTTGCACTGTAAATTTATTTAGAAAAATCTAAATATCAAAATATTAACTTGCTGAGGTTAAGGTTAGGGTTAGATGTAAATGAAGCATCGTTTGGCTACAGTGACCATTATGCCAATGGAAGGTCCCCACAATGATAAAGATAGTTAGTTTTGACTAGTTAGTTAGTTTTGACTAGTTTTTACTGCCTGGTTGCATTTCCACTGTGGGACACGAGCTCAAGATCCAAAACTTAACTAGAACAAATTCAAATGAAACATTTTCTGTATCGATCTGAAATGCTATCCCTCCACTGCAGTGACATGGCTTTAAGTCCTAGTTGTGCCTTTGGGCTGGGTCTGGTCTCACATGAAGGCCCAAGGTGGACAGGTGTCCAATCAAGGTTTACACCTGCAACCCTGCAACCAAAGCAAAATTTGGTTATTGCAAAAAAATATGAGAAACTGTCCAGATGATCATTTATCTGTCCATCCATGAGCCTTGTAATTTGTTCATGCTGTCTGTCTGTCTGTCTGTCTGTCTTGATCTGTCTGTCTGTGTTTGTGAGTTCAGCATAACACACGTCACTCACTCACAGAGATGAGCAGGAGAGAAAGATTGAGTAACTCAACGTCCTGCATCAGCAGTGTCCTCTGTTTGGAGCCATGTGCTCCCTGATCTCAGCAGAGATCGAGGACACCTGCCATGTGTGCGTGCGTGCGTACGTGCGTGCGTGTGCGTGCGTGCTGATGTCTCTGTACCCCTCTGGTCAGACTCTATAAACTCCCCCATGTACGAGGGCCTGAGGCTGGTACAGTGGCCTGGCAGTGGGTGCTGGGCATTCGTTACTGAACTGTCTCCATCCTGATTTTTACACTCTTTCTTCACACCAGAGACCTGTGACAGGCATTGTTATAGTGGTTTTATGATCTTATATTTATGCAATGAGGAGGATTCTCCTATTGTATGTCCTTAATCATTAGGGTGTAGGATGCGGTTATACGAGGTGTTTTATATTATTTCGCTTGTCCTCCTCCTGCATGGCGCTCTATAAATATTTCCTCTGTGACATGTGGTGAGGTGGCTGGAACAATACGGGACGGAGGCCAAGAACCAATTTGGAGACTACAGAAACACCGCCCCCTATAGGAAGTTAAGAATATTCTCTAGAAGAGACAGCATGCTCTGAAGGCTTGGACTAAGACTTATCTTTACTTTATTTCTAGACATATAATTTATTGAAATTATACAAAGTCTAAAATTATGACCCATAATTATGACCCAAACGCTTAATTATGACCAACCATGTATTGTTCATACTTTAACACTTCACTCTATGATTTACATGCAATAAGTCGGTAATTACGTGCAAGGGGTCGGAAAAATAAAGGTTTTAAAGAGATTAAAATAATATTCAATCAAAACCAAGTATTCCAATAATATACTGTATTGTGTAACTGACATATAATTGCTTAAACATCATCACTACAGCTGGTTTGATCCTGTTGATCTGTTCTTTTTATCTATTTTTTTTTTTTTAATTGAATACGATTTAGCACTGATCATTCACATAACATGCCTCAGTTTTTTTCCATAGTATTTGTAATGTCAAGTTTATAATTGCTCAGAAATAATGCAGCAGATTAGAGTTTAGTTGTAGACATATTAATGATGTTTCCAAAACCTAATATGAAGCTAATAGTGAATATAAATATATTAGTGTCTTATGCAGCACTTTTAGCACACCTGTAATGGAAATTTCTCTGTTCCATAGGAACTATGGACTATGCTCACAAGGGGAAGTGCATATCAGGAACCAACCCTGAGAGCGGTCACTGTCGTTCAGTGACCAGGAATCACACAAGACAGGGCACACACTGGACGTCAGGTAACTGCACACATTTGAAACCTCACCTCACCTCACCAGAGGCAGAATATAAATCAGGGTGACTGAGCACAGTCACTCAGACTGGTTCATATACCGCCTCTGGTAAAATGACTTTCCCTAGAACCCTTAAGTCCAGGATGATTCCTCAGTCCTAATGAATGGCCTCATGGTGCCACTAACATTAGATGTATGGTTTTCCCAACCAGCCTCCTTTACCTGAGTCACAGCCTAAGATGCCTTACTCAGACGGGACACACCGTCAGGAATCGAACAAGTGTTACTTTAGAAGAGGGAAAAAAGAATTTGTAATACTCTTTTTCACTGATCTTCATTCTAATCTTTGTTGGCTTTACCATATCCTTTCACCCTGTTCCCCTTCCAAAAAGGTTTCTTGGCTGCTCCCTTTCCAAGAACACCATTCCTGGTAAAGCTTCTACAGTCTGTAAATGGTGGTCACATTACATGTTTGCCCCTATAAAATCTGCTTTTTCATTCAGTTTTTTAATACTGAAAACAGATCTGCTGTCTTGTCTGATTGTTCTGAGACTGAAAACGAATATAAATGGCCATTAAGCCATTGTTTAAACACTCGTATACTAATATACTAGTGTAGTATCAGGTGGAATGCATTTGCAGTAATAAGTGGAGTTTGGTTTGTAGGCAAGACTTTACTTTAAACTGTAAGGGTGTTGCTGAAGAGATGATTCATTTCTTGACACTTTCAATAATTCAAGCAGCACACAGAGAGCTTTTATGAAACACTTTCATATGGGCTTCGCTGTGTAGGACTGCTGTGGCTGTCACACGAGAAGATTTCTCTTTTTGGCTGGGTTTAAAACGGCACGGTTACATCTTGTGAATATGGATATATACTCTTATCTATTGAATAATATCCTAATAATCCTAATAATAGCCTAATCCCACATGCACAGAGTCGACTCCGCTACTTTGAGGATGCCATATTGGTTTAATATTATTTTCATAAAACAGCAGACCTCCTAATAAATAAAGCATTTTATGTAGCCAATTTGAACAAGTTATGCATGAAATATCCAAAGTAGCGGCTTTTAAAAGATTCCGTCTTTCCTAATCACACACTGGTTTCAACACTCATTTATTGAGATTAATCATTAATCAGCTTTTTTCTTCGAAACGCTGCAGGTTGATATGAGCTTCAACAGAATGCATTTATTACGTTTTAATCGTTTTTAAACACAGAAAACACAATGTTTTACCTACCTGTTTTAATGGAAAATATTCATTTCATTAGGGTACAGTTATCAGAAACACCATGTGTAAAGCTGTTATCTGGTATGCAGGCAGGCTGTCAAACCAAACCATTACACCGGACTGGTGTTTATGGGATGGAATCTGCCGTTGCATGGTAATGAGCAAAACCGAATAATACCCTTATTAGTCTACTGGCTATTAATACTATATATGGTGTGTGGACTAGGGGGCGTTTCAGACACAGCCCATAAATGCAGGTAAATATAATTAAAATGAAAATACAAAATCTGTAACAGGGTGGTGCATTATCATGGTCGCTTCACAGCTACAGCGTCCTCTGGTTCCATCCTGACCTCGAACACCTGTGACTTTGGATGTCTTTCCCATGTCCATATGGGTTTACTCTGGGTAGTCAGGTTTCCTTCCACATTTCAAAAAATGAAGTGTTTCTAAATTGGCCTTGGTTGGGGTGTGTGTGTGTGTGTGTGTGTGTGTGGAGGCTATACATATATATGAGCATTTAAATGTCACGGAAATGTTAGACCCTGAAATCTTCTTCTCATGATGGAATCCAAACCCTCTTTGACCGATTTTGTTTAAGCGTCCTGACTATGAAAAGCGTCACACTCTCACTACCGGCACATGTGTCAAACAAGTGAAGTGATTCTCTCTTTTCATGCGTTCTTATGTCAGATCAAAAGCCTCGAGTGTCTCTCTGAATCTGTAGGAGTGGGAGAGTGAGGATGTCGCTGTGAATGCATTCTGTTTAAAGATGTGCAGAATGCTGCTCGAGTCTGTAATGGTGACTTTTAGGGCACAAAACTGACTTTGAGATGTCACGATGCCTTCATCCATACTGTATGCGAGCTCAGAGGTTATAAACAGGTCTCTGAGTGGTGAAACCAAGACAGTCATTGCTTTGAAGTGGAAAATGGCTCGTCTGAAGGTTTAAGCTGTGCATGAGGGTTTATTCACCGGTGGTTGGACTGAAATGAGTTTAAAAACATTATATGTCTTTGTTTGCCAGACTTTAATACACAGAATTATCATATTAATAGTCCTGACTGAGGCTTGTGAATTAGAATTATTAAGCTTTGCGCCTGTGATGTTTGGCACCCCCTAAACCGGGCATGGACCCAAGGTTTGGAGGCATGGTTCTAGACAGAATTCAGCAGTGAAATTGGGGGCATGAGCCACATAAAAATTGACTACAATCG
Source organism: Parotocinclus cabessadecuia (assembly GCA_036873895.1). Taxonomy (NCBI): domain Eukaryota; kingdom Metazoa; phylum Chordata; class Actinopteri; order Siluriformes; family Loricariidae; genus Parotocinclus; species Parotocinclus cabessadecuia. The sequence continues at coordinate 10,345 of JAYJMA010066241.1, forward strand.
AATCCGGTGAATAGGACCACATCGGGACAGGATGGTTTTGGTCCTAATAACCGGCTGGTACGATTAATCGAACATGCCCTATGTTACAAGAC
>JAYJMA010066262.1:0-10436 GCA_036873895.1 Parotocinclus cabessadecuia
GGCCCCGTGCTCCCCTGTCGAGATCTCCGGCTTCCCTGAGTAATTGATGACTTCTCCACATGCTATCGTGCCCCAACTTGAAACAAAGGCCGCGGGGGGTTGGGGGGGGGGGGGGAGTGCAGATAGAGTAATAGCTTTCCTCCAAATATCTTGTGTGTGGAAACAGCGCTGCAGTCTTGTCGAGTCGGCCCCGTGCTCCCCTGTCGAGATCTCCGGCTTCCCTGAGTAATTGATGACTTCTCCACATGCTATCGTGCCCCAACGGTCCATAACCAGCGTGCTGGTAAGGCGGAGGAAGCAGGAGGAAGCAAGCTGGTTGGGAACACACATGGAAGCCCTAACAAGGCTGACACGGGGGGGAAAAAATCTCCCTGCCTCACCAATGTGGCGGCGTTTTTACCAGACAAGGCAAGAAAACGAGGCAATAATGACCACTTCCATTCAGAGGCATGGAAGCTCTCGAGGAAGAAGCTGAAGCCAGATGGGTGACGGCAAAAGTCCAGATTCATAAAGCACGGGTTGGACGGAAGGGCTTTGTGGAACCGCAAATAGAATAAGTGGAGCGTTTTTTTTGTTGGGTTTTTTTTTTTTTTTTTTTTCGTTTTTTTCCTTCTGTCAAGGCTTGTGCCTTAGATGTCCATCACACATGGGGGTGGGGAAGCAAACGGGCGGTGAGTCAAAGCCATGTTGTGTTTTCTGTTCAGACAAAATAGTGTCAGGCCCTAACAGAGATGTTAGATAAAATCTTTGCAGCTCTGGATGAAACGACCGCCTTACCAAAACAGACTCGATAAAAAACCAGCTTCACATGCGCTGAGAGAAACGTTCCTCAGACGAGACGCATCAATACAATGCACTGTCTAGCAATGCCGCTCTGCCCCACGGACAATGGAATTCCTTACAGGCTAGATGATTTAATGTGGAACTGATCTACCACCTAAGCCGACGTCAATAGGGTGCAAATCCTCATAGCACGGCATCTCCGAAAATACAGACTGTATCCCAAACTGCGCGGTATTTACGAGGGGCGGGGGGAAAAAAATTCGAATTTTAGATGCATCGCGATTCTGGCGTTAACGATTCTGAATCGATTGACAAATGTCAGTAATCGTTAATCGAGCACACTTGCATCTGAACATGTAGACCAGCTTCTGTTCTTACACAAGAACTTAAACATTAGCATCACTCACTGAGCTCTGGAACGTCTATTTTGTGTTTAATATTCTTGAAGGATCCGTTTTCGCTTTCTTTGCGCCTTTTCTCCGTTGCGCTTCTCTCAGTCTCGCTTTCGCTTCAAAAAGTTACTCGCTTTTGACTTTTGGACCCGATTTGAAGAGTGGGGCGGAATCTAGGTAATCACTGGCTGCTGAAGTTAAGCCCCGCCCATCATCTCATTCTACAGAGCCCGCTACGTCAGCCAAAGAACGTCACTCTTTTACCCCGACTGGAAAAGGTCGGTGATAAACCCAGGGAAGCTGCGTGTTTTATGTTTGCTCATATCAGCTCGTTATAACGATGATGCCTTTTAATTAATGAGGCTTAGAGTCAGACTGCTTAACCGCTCAACTTTTGGAAGCGAAAGCGAAACTGAGAGAAGCGCAACGGAGAAAAGGCGCAAAAAAGCCTAAACGGATCCTTCAGGAATAATAAACTCAAAACAGACGATTACTAACAGAAATATTCTGTTCACAAACCGGTTTTTATTACAAAATGTACATTTTTGGTCACGGGCTTTTTGGTTCTCAAAACTTTAGGACCTATTTTGACGCCATAGAGTTGTTTCATGGTAAAGAAAAAGAAAAAAACTAATGGAGATGCATCGATAATCGTTGCCCTCTGAATCGTAATCGAATCGAATCGTGAGGTGACTAGAGATTCCCACCCCTATTATTTACTAAGCAGTGTGTAATGTATACTTAGCATCACATTAACCCCCTGTGCAAGTGACTAGGTCCCATTGTTGTCCCATTGGATGTTTTTTGGGGATAAGTCCATGAAGTGTGTTATGTTCTTACATGTTCCTGACTTGTACACAGGTAGTAAAATGTAAGCTGTGCCTCTATTATTCGACAGAGGAACTGAAACCCACCACCAGACCACTGGAAACTAAAGACAGACTAATGTCTAGCACTGCATCTTAGCTTCCTGGAAAAGTAGACTTTTTCTTAGTAAAATCACCAATCATCTTTTGGTGTTGAACTATGTAAGTCCGCTCCGATCATCATCTAGTCACATTGGTAGCTTCCACCAAGACCATCCAACGACCATCAGGCTTCAGCAGCCAGGACAGGGTGGGGTCTGGAGTCGATCCCGGAATTCACTGGAGCAGACAAAAAATGATCCCATTATGAGATACCATAAAACCTGTATTTGCACTACCTTGCCTTCAGGTTGCAAGCCCCAGTTCCACGGTGGTTCCACCAGCACCAGGAGCCTCTTTAATTCCACCTCTATGTTTATATCCAACCGACAGCATTCAATCCAAGCGAATGGAGAGCCCAACAGTGAGTGCGTTTCAGAGGTTCCTTAAAAAGAGCTGCACTTAATTACAGGGTTGCCAGATCCCACCAGAGAATAAGCAACAGGTCTATGGCTATGGGCCGCCGAATAAAAAATTGTGTTTAATTCCACTAGCCGATTACGTGGCAGATCTGTACGCCTGAGCGGGCTGAGATTCTGATTCCTAGATCAGAGGATGCTGTTTGTGTGACCATTTGAATAATCAGGTAACAGCAGAAATCTGAGCCCTAGCCCTAGCTATTCAAATTGAACTGTGGTGGTTAAGGTACCGCAAATCCCAAGGTCCAGGGTTCAAATCTCACCTCTGCCACAGTTGGGACCCTGAGCAAGGCCCTTAACCCACAACTGCTTGGACTGTAGGACCGTATGAATTCTAAGTCGCTCTGGATGAGGGCGTCCGCTAAATGACATAAATGTAAACATTAAAAATACCCATGGTTTACCAGGGAGCACTGGCGTGCGGTGATGCCATCTGAGCTTAATGGCCCTCCTGCTCACCAAGGCAGCTTTCAGCGAGCTCTCAGAGACAAGTTTTGCCACACAAGAAGATTAGCCGAACCATTAGATCAAACAACGCGGCTAAATATAGGCCTACGGGGAAGCGTTTTTGTTTTTCTGCATGATGGATCGACTGTTAGATAACCTCGATCAGCCAGCTGCTGCAGCTCCGCTTCAGAGAGCCGTGTTTTTGGGGCGCCTGAACGCAGCACAGGACAAAAACCACGGAAAGGCTAGATGATCGTTTCATCACGCGGGTAAGCTCAGGCGTCTCGCCGCCATCGCATCAGACGCACAATTATTCCGAACGGACTTCACAGTCCCCGTGCGCCTTTCCTTTGTGCTAGCAGCTGATCAGCCTCTTGGCACAGCGGCACGATCAGGTGGCCGTACGTAATCTCCTCGGACCTTTTCCGGGCACCGGTCCATGAAATAACATCATGAGGAACGAGAAAGGAAAAACAGACCCTGTTCACTGGCTACACAGCAGCCATGTGGGAGGTGTAGGCAAACAGCGTAGCATGCTGGAGTGTATCAACAAAGAGGCACGAGAGGACAAAAGTTTTATTACACGTGAGCTATAAATAAATAAGAGGTTACACTGGGTTAAAGGACTGTGTTACTGTCAAACTGCTAAGTGCCGCTGAAAGGATATTTTCTTAAACTGCGCTGCAGACCAGAAGCTCGCTAAATTCAACGTGACACGTGTAAAAAAAAAAAAAGAGCCTAGCTGCGCAACTGCTGCTTAGCGACTCTTTGGAACCCCTTAAATTCCTTCTCGCAAAACAACAAAAAAAAGAGCACAAGTAGGGTTGCCAGCGCAGTACAATGTTCATACACGGGTTCATTTAATCCTGGTTAGGGTGGCAGGGAAGCCGGCGTGCGCTTTCGGCAGGTCCCTCGTAAGCTCAGACACTATGGGCACTTTAGAGACAGCAACTGACCTAACACCTAACGTGTGACCCAATCTAACGTGTGAGGTAAACTTGAATTTTAATAATAGAGCTAAATGATCAGACTCTTTATTTGCTAGAGTATGCAGATGCAGATACTGCGTTCAGTGTGTAAATAAGCCAAAAATAAGTGGCAGACCTGGCAACCCTGTTAATCTGAGTAAACATGTAATAAGGTTGGAATGAAGGCTTTATTATTTTAATGGTTAAAAGGTGACATTCTTAAGAAGCCACCCACACGTTCCTACCTCGGTTAAACCTGAAAAACCACAAGTCACTGCAAACCAAACATCAGAGCAAACAGAAAGTAGTTCTGCTTCACTGTGCTCGGGCTCAGTTCCCGAAAACGGAAACAGGCTGAGCATTTGACCGAGCAAAGGGACTCCCAGGAACTTTTGTTAGTTCATAAAGTGTTTAACAGTTCCCGTTATTGCTTCTAATTGCTCCGGTCTGTATTATTTGCCATGATAATGTAAAGCGATTGTTAAATGGCTATGATTACTGGCTCAGTCATTTTTGTCATTTCACACAAAGAAGGTTATCTGTGCAATCTATCACCAAACTACTACGTTCATACTGAGCATCAGTGTCTGCGTGGGTTTACTCTGGGTACTCCGGTTTCCTCCCACAGTCCAAAGACATGCATGTTAGGTTAATTGATGTCTATAAAGTGGCCCTGTGTGTGTGTGTCCTACGATGGATTGTCAGGCGGGTACGGGCTGCTTGAATCAGTGAATCATTTGACCTTTACAGAGGTTTGATGTTGTCTTAACTAGAAGTTCATCGGTTCAATCACTGAATTATTTAACCTTTACTAAGATTTGTTAAGATCTCATATAACAGGTCAGTATTTGAATAAATGTTTCATTTGACCATTATTGAGATTTTCTCTTATCTAGAGTTTTAGTATTGAATCGGTGAATCATTTGACCATTATTAAAACATGCAGGATTTGATTCAGTGAATCATTTGACCATTACTAAAACATACAGCATTTGAATCACTGATTCTTCCTCTTAAAAGAGTCTCGTTTAATGATTTGATCCGTTGCAGTATGTAACCAGTATTTAACGTCTATAATTGGCAGTTCCTTCTTTTCCCACCCACAAATACTGGGAATAAATTTCACCCCAAAACCATTACAATAGTTAGAATTATCCTCGCTGCCGGTTAGCAGTTTCGATTGCACGTAGACTACGCAACAATTTACACAAGAGCCGTAAAAGAACACCGACACACCCTCCATAAGAAAACGTGCTCCGTTCCTGACCCCTTATTAAGCAAAATCGTTTTTGCCGTGACGTCCTTATGATTCATATCCGGTAGCTGGTAGGTTTGGGTCGACGACTTTAAGCTCTTGATCAAAAGTTTGAACCCAGCTTTTCCTAAATCATTTGCATCGCTGATGACTCCGCACGGTTAAAGCACTGATCAAACCGTATCTCGTAACTATGGCAGCACATCAAAGCTTTAATAATGACAGCCTTGGGCAAACCTGTCTGATTCCAATGAACTAAGCATTTTCAGTGAATTGCATCAGTAATTGCACAGCAATGAGAAGAGGACCGACAAGAAAGTTTGCGTCCCGCCCATCGCCCAGAGCTCTGTACTGTGTACTGTGTGTGTGTGTGTGTGTGTGTGTAAGATCTCAGAGGGACACGCCCATGTTGGAATGTTTACAATTTGACTTCTGAACAAGCAAAAGCAGGAACGCTGCTCAGCCCTGGTGATAACTTGTCTATCACTGATAAAACAACTTAATGCATTTCACACACCGAGAGAGAGCGACAGAACAAGCAGGGGGGTTCGATCTGACCCCTCTAAATTCCTCACTGAGGGGTTTAGCAATCACAAGAGGTCTGTTCAGGTCATCTGCCTTCTATTAGCAACAGCAAATGTCCCCCGGGCATTAAAGCAAGGATCAAAGGATGGAGAGAACAGCGCCCCCTGTATACTGCTGCAACGTCCCACGCCGATCAGCCGAAACATTATACCCATCTACTCCATGTTGCCAAGTTAAGGTTTTGGGTCGGTCAAATGAAGGTCCAGATGAAGACCCAGACCTGGGATTATCAGCAGAACGTTACCCAGAGCATCACAGTTCATGCTCAAGCTCGTCCTCTTCCCACAGTGCACCCTGGTTCCATCACTTGCTCAGGTTGTCCATTCGATGGAAGGAACGGGACTCCCAATGCGCCGGGGTTCAGGTCTGACCTTTGTCAGTCCTTTCGTTTGTTTGTCTGAGTTATTGATTTATTTGGAAAGAAATCAGGGCACTTGGAGTAAACCCATGCTGACTCGGGAAGTCTGAGGTCAGGGTCGTACCGCTGAACATTCCTCTCACACCTGTCCCATGGTAGCTCGTGTTCATTCTGACCACACGGGACAGGATTTATTACTCAACACCCAGCAGCTGGCTGCTACTTTGTCCCTCCTCGGACCCTGCCAGCAGGCGCTTTGGCACTGGAGGAACGTTTTCATAGTTTATAGAACTGTGCCGCCTTTGCCATGCGTTCGGGGATGGTTGCAGTATCGTCGGAGTGTTCTGTGTACGAGGGACGTACAGCATTTAGCTCCCGTTTCACGGTAGGCACCTTTGTCGGTGCATAGCATACGGTGATACGACTTTTGTTAAATCTACCTGTATAAACAACAGACCTTTACACATAATAATGAAAATAAACAGGCAAAATGGACAGACAGTGAGGTTTACTGGACCCGTGAGCCGTGAGATGTGAAATTCACAGACGTCCTTAAGCAAGGAAAAAAGATCCAGACCAAAGAAGTTCTCGGGACAGCTCCGCTCCTAAATCAGTTCTTAGAACTGTTCAGTGCAAAGCCCAACAAGCCGACCATAACCATTTTCCCTTCACATCAAACACATCAACTATGAGAACCTACCGTTTGCTCAAAATCGAATCTATCCCAGAGCTTGACATGGGTCGGAATCACATAATACCGTTCGTTTGTTACTCGGTCTGTGCTTGGTCTAAGTGTTTTGGTTAATGTGCGTGTATATAGCGCATACACACACTCCGTATACACTACACACACTACACACTACGTACACACTGCGTTCAGTGCATCAACACGACCCACGCTCACAAAAGGCTCTCTCTCTCTCTCTCTCTCTCTCTCTCTCTCAGCCTAGAACACTAATTCCTTACTGCAGGCTTTTGCAATCACAAAATGTTCAGGTCATCTGCCTCCTATTAGGGGCAGCACACGTCCCCCGGGCACGAGAAGCGATCAAAGGCCGGGTCGAAGGCCCGATTATCATTCGGATCACGGGAGTAGCTCAGACTGCTGCCGCACAACCGTGACTATCTGGAACCGAAGTTTGGAAACAGTCGGAGGGTTTTTATCTCACCCTCGGCCGCCCTCACGGAGCATCTTCTTCAGGCACACGCATTCCGAGAGCCTCAGCGGGAGCGAACGTCATTAACTTTATTGCACGGCTGTGGAATTCGACCATCGCGGCCCGGGTCGTAAGCCGGCCTTAATATAGGTTTTGGCCATGGGGGCCTTGCAAATGCGAAAAACATCTGTAAAATATTAAAGGGGCTGGGTTGGGGCTGCAGGACGGGCGGGAGGGGGAGGAGGGCATGCTTTTACCCTCAATTACACTTGAATTAGTTGCTGTTTTAGGGTCTGATGCAACATGGCGGCTGCCAAAAAACGAGCGATTTTACAGTGCGGCCACTCAGCACAGGAGCAAACACAAAACCCGGGCGCTGTAAATGTGCCAACAGCCGGCTTTCATACACTACAGCAACACCGAGGGAGGAACAGGGGACACGGGTGCAACTTTAACCCTATAATACCCTGCTTCCGGCGCACACACACACACACACTTGTTTTGCTATTAATTCAGGCAAAAGATTCCCAAATTGAATTTAACCCTCAGATTATTACAAAAAAAATGTTCTTTATGTTTGTCTACATTTTTAATTAGAACATATTTTTTTATGTTTCATTAAAATAAAGTCTCACAATGTTTACAAATTTATTTTTTTCAATTTCTCCCCGAGAGGGTCTCCTGCGGTATCTGTTACCGAACATGTCAGCCTCTATGGGTCTGACTTGTTTGTCCAGCACATCCCACCGATGCTCGATCGGATTAAGACCTGGGAAATTTGGAGGTCAGGCCAACGTTTTTTCACGTTCCTCGGCTCATTACTGAACAGTGAGCGCGTTCACATGCACCGATAAACGGCAGAAAATCCGATAACAGGAAACCTCCGAGTCTACACGACTAAACGACTAACGTGTAATCGGATTTCTATTTCGCACCCAGCTAATAATCTCACAATAATTGTAACGTGAACGTCAATCTTTAATATTTAACAATCAAATGCTTCGTTTTCAGGAGTACATATTGCATGGCACTACCTTTAATTTCGTGGTTGCCAGATCCTGTGCTAAAAAAGACCTCACAGTCAGTGGAAAAAGGAGTAAAGGAAAGATAATAGGCAGTAATAATAAAGACAAGAGTTCTAAATAGGCAGATCTGGCAACTCCAGTGAAATCGGGCAATGCAGGCGAAATACAGGTGAAATGCAGGCTACGAGGAATCAGAATACTGATATCAATTCCAGATCTTTACCCCATTTCTGAAATGTTTAAACGGTGACTCTGCATTTCCTGTTCTGAAAATCAGTGTTTCTCCAAGTGGACTCATTCTCTCTTGGTTGTGTGCAGCCAGCGAAGCGTGTTTGTTTATTTTTACACTGGATCTACACTGTGTGTGATAGCTCATGTGTGCTGGTTCTGGACAGGTCACGAGTAATCAGGATACTGATATAAAATCCAATGTGTGTGTGTGTGTGTGTGTGTGTGTAACTGAAAATGAAGGAATGCCTGATGAACACTGCAAACACACAACATGCAAAAGCTTTTTAACCAAGAAATAAAACGTGCTGAGCGTCTGTCAGAGGATTGTAACGCACACCCGGCGTCTGTTGTGTGATGATTTTGACCATGACGAACCAACGCGTGAACAAACGTGAACAGAAACGTTGCTTTTGTGATCTTGTGAGCCCACGAAAGGGTTAACATCGACTCCTGGGGTCGCTCCAATGGCGCTGAGCCGAACATGTAGAAGTGCGCGTTCAGGAAAGACGTTTCTACCGGACTCGAGCAGATTAGCACTCCCGTTCGCGCTGAATCTGGCCTACACGGCACGCGGCGGCATTTAAATGGAAAAAAGGTAGCAGCTCTCATCCTGTGCAGCAGGATATCAGAGCCGCATCCTCCACCTCCACCACCTCCAACCCGGCGTCCCACTTAAACCCAGAACATGGCTCGAGCCCAAACTGCATCTCTAACCCAGTAAAGAGTTCACAGCTGCAGCCCAAAACACTGCTTTTTTTTTACTGCGCATTACAACAGTACAGTGATAGTAAAGGCGCTCAGCTTCCAGTCCTAACGTTTCCGCTTTTCTTTTAGCCACACGGCTACGTTTCACCTAAAGCCCGAAAACAAACAGCGCAAACCAGAGAAAAAGCGCAACGCAAGCACACTTACCCTGAACGCTCGCGCTCCAGACAGCAGCTGATTCCCGGGCAGGGCGCTATGAGACGCGGCGGAGCGGCCGGTGCGAAGCGGCGCAAATTAGGGACATGTTTCTCCTCTACACGCTTACACACATTCTCTTTTACACACACACACACACACACACTCTTACACACACAGAGCTGAGTCGGATGTTTAGGGCTCGCAGCGCTCGGAAGGAAAAGTGATGTCATGGCTCGCGCTGCCCGCCCCGTTTTGGCTGATCTTCATCTGCTGTTCCACGTAGCGCTGCCATCAGGACTACACACACACACACACACACACACACACACACACACACACTACAAGTGTAATTCATAAAACTATCATAATTACCACACACACACACACACACACACACACTACAATTAATACTATCATATAAATTCACAATACCATCAACATTACTACTACTGCTACACACACACACACACACACACACACACAACTAACCACACAGAGCATATACACAGCAGATTTAATTTATGAATTATAATTATCAAACACACACAGACCAAGTAATACTATAATATAAATTCACAATACTATCAGCATTACTACTACTACTACTACTACTACTACACACACACCTACAAAAACACCACATAAACGCTACTGACACAATTACTACACACACAAGCCTCATACACAACATGATCCCAAAAAATGAATGTAACTTCTAATACAATCATACAATCCTCTCTGTCTCTCTCTCTCTCTCTCTCTGTCTCTGTCTCTCTCTCTCTCTGTCTCTGTCTCTCTCTCTCTCTCTGTCTCTCTCTCTGTCTCTCTCTCTCTGTCTTTCTGTCTCTCTCTCTCTCTCTCTCTGTCTCTGTCTCTCTCTCTCTCTGTCTCTGTCTCTCTCTCTCTCTGTCTCTGTCTCTCTCTCTCTCTGTCTCTGTCTCTCTCTCT
>JAYJMA010066273.1:0-10436 GCA_036873895.1 Parotocinclus cabessadecuia
CTCTCTCTCTCTCTCACACACACACACACACACACACACACACACACACACACACACACACACACACACACACAAAAACCTCCTGCAGTCTGATTGGCTGGAGCTGTTACTACTAGATCGCTCATGTAGCAGGTTACAAACAGCTGAGCAGCCCAAACTGGTTAAGAGTCCAACCACGAGCGCACACACACACTCTAACAAAACTATACAAGGGAAATGGGTGAGGCTATAAAAACTCACACAATGAGAAGAATGAAAAGAAAGAAAATAACAAAGACAAAAGACTCCGACACAGAAACATAAAATATAACAGGAAGACAACAAAGTAAAATGGCTAGAATGTGATTTAAAAAAGAAAGCTATAGATCCATTAATTATTTATCTGTCATGTATAGTCTGGTTCCACTGATTCTCCAGCCAAGCTGTCGGTTTACTGCCTATAGTGGGATGGGCCTAGTGTGGTTTAATGCCAGTCTGTCTGCCATCAAAAAGCAAACACTCGTTACAGCCCAGGTCTGCAGAAGGGCATCTCTGAATACACAACACATCAAACCTTAAGGCAGATGGGCTACTGCGGTATTGAAGACCTGCTCAGAATAGGTTAATTAATCTGCAATTCACACTGGCTCACCATCATTGGACAATAGAAGATCAGGGGGAAAAAAAATTCTCTAGTCTGTTCTCAATTTCTGCTGTGACATTCCAACCAGGTCAGAATTTAGTGTAAACATGAAAGCATGGAACCATCTAGCCTTGTAGCAACAGTTTAGGCTGCTGCTGGTGTAACGGTGTGGAGCAGTATTGTTTCTGACCCTGTCCATCCCTTTATGAGCACAGCAGATCATGTTCTGATTTCTGTTTCCAGCAGCATAACGATCCACATCACAAAGCTTAAATCATCAAACGGCCTCCACGGTCACCAGATCTCAATCCAACAGAGAGAATAGCTAATGGTGAGAGTCACATTACGCGTGTGCAGCCGACAAATCTGCAGCAACTGTGTGATGCTTTCATGTTCGCATGGACCAGACTCTGAGGAATGTTTACTGCACCATGTTGAATCTACACCCTGAAGAAATAAGGCAGTTCTAAAAAGGTCCAACCCAGTACGAGCTGGTGTACCTAATAAAGTGGCCTCTGTGCGTGTGCATATAAACAAAAGAAATAAAGACCAAGCAAAAGGAAAAAACAGAAATAAAGCTAATATGAAATAAAGAAAAGGTATAAAAAGATATATAAGAACGATAATATTGCATGTCCATGGGAAGAAACCGGAGTACCCGGAGTAAACCCACATGGACACAGGAAGGACATGCAGACTACACACAAAAACAGAAACAAACAAAAAAAAAAAATCCACTCTGGGATTGAACCTCAGAGCTTCTTGCTGTGAGGCCACAGTGCAGCCATACAGAAAAAATAATGGGGGATACAGAAAATTGTTACTGATTGGTTTGCATGTTACTGATTTTAAATGAAAGATAAACAGAAAAATAGAACGAAAACACTAGAAAAATAAAACACAAATGGGGGGGGGGGATTATTAAAAAATCCAAAATAAAAACAGTATAGATGGAATCTCAAAGAAATAAAATACAAATGTTTTGAACGTAATTAGCAGGGAATCAGTTTTAAAAAAAGATATGACAGAGAAAAAAAATCAGTTGGAATAAACAAAATACAACAGCCATAATTAGATGGAAATACAGGAGAGAGGGAAGGAGAGACGAGTAAGAAACTCGGATCAGGATAGAAAAAAGGGAAGAAGAAAAAAAAACAGTAAGAAAATGAAAGACTGAAAGATGATGAGACATTAAATGATAGATTTAAAAACGCTCAGAATAAGGGAGTTGAATAAGAAATTCAATGCTTTGTAAGGGCTGGAAGTGAGACGTTGTCGTTGGTTGTGTGTTCTTGTTTCCGGTTGTGTTCCCAGTGTGGATTAGGATCTGTGGCTGCTGCTTTTTATTTAGAAATGGAGAGACAATGTTGATGTGATAATGAGGACAAAATCGGTATGTTTTTTTTTTTTTTTTGGGGGGGGTGTTAGGCATACTAACTAATGCACAGAGAACATACTAATTCACCGTGTTCATGTTGTGTAATATCAAACACCACAGTGCGATGAATCATCACTCTCAAAACTCACACTGTGATAGGAGGACTGAGGTCTGGTTCTTATCCCGAAGTCTGCCGTGTTTTCCGGGAGCTAAAAGGTTACAGAGGGAAAATACAGTGTTGAATAATAACACAAACATGCACAAATACAAACCTACAAACTGGAGCAGTGAACAAAAAAAACATTATTAATAAATATTAATAATTATTATTATTTGATTAATAAATTAAAATAAAGAGCAAATCATCTTTTTTAATACAGAAAACAACTAAATATATAAAGGGAAAAAAAACAAAGAAAATCACAAACAACAAAAGGATATGAAAAGAGAAAAAAAAAACAAAAAGTGCAAGAATAAAAACAAAATCCAAATGCAGAAAAAAGATGAAAATGAAACAGTGTAAAGGCAAGAAGATAAAGATAAAAATATTCCCAAACAATATAAAAAATACTGCAAAACAAATTAAATAAATGGGGAGAAAAGGGGTGCTGCAGCGCAGTGTCAATGTTACTATACACACACACACACACACACACACACACATCATATATGGCATATCTTCCTTTACATCTTCTCCAGTGGAAACTAAAGGGATTTCAGAAACACAATTAATACAAACAGCTGTTTAACAAACTGGGCATGAGGAGAGTCGTTTTTAATCTAAGATAACGTTTATGTTTCTAGTTATTTAAATGATTTATTTGCAGGAGCCTAAAGTTTGTTATAAAAGATTCTGCACCGTTTTGCATTGTTTACACTTCAGAAATAAAAAAAAAAAAAAAAAACTTTTATTGAATGTATAAATCAATTTATGAGGAATTGAATCACGAGCACAAAAATGCCTAATAGATACAAATGAAAAGTACATGCAAATAATGGAACTAATACTATAAAATGCCTTTTACAGAGTAAGAATTGTAATGTAGACTGGGATTAAGGCTCTTACTGTACAAAAAGCTTGGATTGTACAATGTAGGACTTTAGTACAGACCACAGAATGAATAAAACATCACTCGTACTAAAACCTGTGCTGCTTACGCATTTGTTTACACAGGATGAGTACTTACTTATTTCACTGCCCCAACACCCCACCCCGAAAATCCTTTCAAAGGAATGCTGCTGCCAAAAACTTGAGTTTATCTGCTGTATTATAGGATGTTAAAGGAGAAAACGAGTCAAGCGAAATAAATTACTATAGCGCTTTTTACAATGGAGCATTTTCTCAAAGCAGCTTCACAATCTTATATGATCTTAAAAGTTCAATCCTAAATTGAGCAAGCCTAGGGCGACAGTGGAAAGGGAAAACTCCCTGACTGTAGAAGGAAGAAACCTTGGGAGGACCAAGACTCAAAAAGGGATCCGACCTCTGAAGTGATGTTTTATTGGCAAAAGAAAGTTAATGAGTTTTATTATTCTTGTGTCCCTGTTTTTCAAAAAGTGCATCTATTGCACAGCTCACTGCTGTAAGGTTGGATGATCCCCATCCACTCCCACCACCCCACTGTGCAAAATCTGACCCAGTCAGACGATACTTGTTGTACCAGATCCCAGGTCTCTGCTAGAGATTCAGCAGCTGTGAGGTGACGGCGCCAACCAATTGTGCCACCGTGCCCATTATGACTGTTTTAGTTTTTAGCACCATGAACCTTTCAGCTTTACTCACTGCAGAAACCTCAGTGTGTTACTTGTTGATCTGTTATGGTCACAGCTGGAATTTACAACAAAGTCATGGAAGCTCAGGATTTTAAGGACATTTTTACAGTTTTTTCTCCTCTGGTACTTTTAGTTTGCTTCTAACCTCTGTATTTTCTGCATTCTGAAAAATTCTTGATCGTTTTTTTTTTTTCCAGTAGACCAACGATCACCCACTGGCAGGCGCGCCCATTTCATTTGTTTACGTAAAACAAAAATGAGGAGGAGATGAGCAGAAATGTACAGAAAACACAGAAAAAGTTTATTCACTCTGTTCATTAAAGCCAAAACACTCATTCGAAAGGTGAGCTTAAATGTCAGTTGCCCGTACGAGAACACGATCACACGTGCGGCTCGTCATGGAGAAGCTTAGTGCTTGCGATATAGAATCTCACATGCAGCACTAAGTGGCATTTCACCGCTGCAAAAGACTCCTTTAAATCCATCAGACACATCTTTAGTTTTCACATCCGAAGAAAATCCTTTCTCCAGTGCCATTCAACTTCCTCACATTTCAGCTTTGACTCATCAAGCGCACGTAATAATCCTCACGTCATCTGTACAGCAGGCGGAGGTTCCCGCCCGTCCTCTAAGTGCTACTCTTTGTATTCCAGGAACTGCCGAAGCCGCTTGTGATGCTCTGCTGAAACGCACACGGCACTGAAAACAGAACAGGAATCAGAAGTCCGGAGGAAAATTCATACGCTGATCAGCCAATCACATGTTAATATCAAATTAACGTCCATGAAAACGACCCTCCAGATCATCAGAACATTATCGGTCACCCACAACAGAAGTCACCCCAGACCGTCCAGGAGTTCCAGGGCTTGGATGAAAGCAGATTCTGGTTTGTTTATTTATTTATTATAACAGGCAAAAATCATTTCTGCTGTTAATCTGATCAAATCTGCTTTCTCTTACTTTCCATCTACAAGGGGAAGCAATAAGGTAGCTATTGTGTGTGTCTATTAGAGTGCACAGTGAATGAAAACAGTGCTTAAATACTCTAGCAGCACTGCTGTCTGATCCAATCGTACCAGCTCGACACACACCGATGCTTTCACGCCGGGTTATTTAATTCACGGTCAAGCTCCAACAGAGAATTTTGTTTATAGGAATTTGTTTAAAATTGCTGGGGGGGGTTTGGTCAAAAACTAATCCAAGAAAACGTGCATCGTTTTGCATCGTTTACACTTCAGAAATGAAAACAGTGAGCAAACTGAATCGTGAACGCGCTATCATGAAAGGATTTGTGAGCAGGGTGCATCGTTACGCCCCTTGTCGCTTTGGGTACAACGCACCAGATCGTTTTGCTTGTCAAAATTTCGATTAATCTCCATTTTTCCAAGTCCTTTACAGAATCCATTGTGATCTTGTATCCAAAATAGCTGATATTTGGGAAAACTGACTGTGCCCCATTGAGGAACTTTTTCAAAATTATACATTTGAAATACAAAACTAAATCTACGTCGTTTGCAGGTACAAACCTAACGCATGAAACTCATTAAAGCACAGGTTTTTTTTCCTGCTACAGCAAATCTAAACATAAACAACATTTGCTCACTTCAGATGCTCTCCGAACGTAGACGTGATCCTGTAGATGGAGGTTTTGAGAGCGGCCCTCAGAGCAAAGCGCAGTGTCTTATAGGTGGAGTCTCCCATGCTGCAGCAGACCTTCCCTGGCTTACTGGAGGCATGAGGGAGCTTGAAGTGCCGGTCTACGGCCTGAGCACAGAAGCAGGGCAACACAACACTTTATAAACAACAAAAACCAACAAATGAACAAACGTGCGCGGTGACAGATCACCATTTCACCTCTTGCAGGGACAGCATGCTGTCGAGAATGCTGGGTAATGTAGTCTGAACCACTCCAAACTTATCCTCAGAGAAAGACGCTGCCACCAGGTGAGACAATCCTGTAATAGTAAAGGAAAAATAGATCACATGATTGTTTACTACAATAACTAATATACAAAATGCATGTGCGTACAGAACTCGACTATTTTTTAGATCGAATTTGGTTTTGATACTTTAAAGTAAGAGAATTGGGGGAAAACTACAGAGGAAGAGTGAGCTGCAGAATCCCCATGTGAGAAACGAAATTCCACTGATGCACCACCAGATGTCGCCAGACATTAGCATTAGATTTCAAATGTTTGGCGACATCTGCTGGTTAGTAATGTGAAATACAGACGTATTACAAAAGTAAGAGTAATTCCTGGTTGGGTATAGATCTGTATACATCCTAATTTAATTAGTTTTCTAACATCTGATGGTTAATTTAGAATTTGATACCTGTAATTGAACCCTAAACTGATCTAAATCACTTTCATCAATACGTTTATGTGCCTTTTAACATCCTCATTGTCTTCTGTGATACAAGACGTAAATGGAAATAAACACTGACCGGACAGTACCACAGCCACACAGCAATTTATATACTCTGCACAACAACATTAGTTAAGAACAACATGAGACATTTAGTACAGTGCAGGACAGTCCAGTAATAGATAGAACTGTATCTTTTATGAAATTTCAGACACTTAAGAAAAACGAAAAAGAGTAGGAGATGTTTTTTCTTTCTTTCAAGACAGCAATTTTTAGTCAGCAGGTATCAAAAGATTTCACTCATACTAGATTTCTGTCATTCAGGAAGTTAGATATTTGCGTACAAGACCTAGACCTTACACAGAATGAGAAGTATGAGTTTAAGAGCATTGTTTAACCACTAGACCACACATTTTAGTGCACCACTAGCTCCGAAACGTCACAAAAACACTTGGAATGGTGCCCATACTTATGCGTGAATGGTGCAGCAACAAGTTCGAATTCGGCTCGTTTCCTTCATAGGCCAAGTTCATCGATTAAATCAACAAAATACGTAATCAGACGTGCATAAACTATTGTATGAAACTGTATTACACACATTAGAGTAAAGAAGCTTTCAGACCTTCCAGAGCCCAGATGTGAGCTTGACTATCAGCGAACAGGGCTTGGCTCGACGCTTCAGGCAACTGTAAAAAAAAAAAAAAATGCAATGATAAAAATATTCAAATGCATTTCAATAGTGTACAGCCAAACCCGATCATCTGAACGTACCTCATTCCTGGACATGGACGGATAATGAATACTGGAATAACAGGAACCTTATATCCACCGTTTCTTTTGGGACAATAGATCTCATTATGGTATCTCCTAAACCCTTCAAACGTTCATATTATATCAGGATATCAGTTTAACATAGTGATGGGGAAATATTTATGTTTACGCTCTCTCTGTCTGAAAACCTGATCTTATAATGAATCAGTTCTCATATTAAAGATGGATTTTAACTGATGGGAGGAAGTGGAGGGGGCAGGTAGAGGCAAAAAAATACCTACTGCAGGGGTAGCCAACACGGTGCAGGCAGGCACCTGGTCTCCCGCAGGGCATTTCTAAAAATAGCACCTTGGAGCTAAAACATTTATGTAATTAATTATATTGTTGTTGGGTTTTTTTTTAGCAGGTAAGCGGTTTCAGTAGCAGGGAAAGGGATGCAAATACTTATAATTTAATTCATATACTTAGAATAAAATACACAGTTTAGCTGGAAATCAGACACCAGGAGTTTGGCTGTGCACGTCGAGCACTATATTTAGAAAAACACTAAATGCTTGGTATTATCTATAGTACTGACAGCGCTGTGAAAAAGTCTTAGGCCACCATTAGATTGGATATACCATAGTTTTAACAACAGTATACTAATAATGTACGATTTCTCAGCCCATCTAAAAACAGGCTTAGAAAACAGGACATGTGTATGGAGTATTAAAAAAAAAAAAAAACAATCAGAAAATAGCTTTGATGTTTTGGTGTGTATCCCATTATATTAGAGCAAAAGCGGCATCTAGGAGCTTCACTGGGATGCCAAGTACGGTCTGAAGAAGCTTGATCAGGAATGGTCTTTTTGGAAAGGTAGCAGCCAAGAAGCCACTTTTTCAGACGGTGAACAGGGTGAAAGGAAAAACAAATCTGAAGTTCATCAAGGCTGTAATAAAAATCAGTGAAAAAGAGGATCATGGAGCGACCCAACTGTCAATAATTTGTTATATATGGTCATTATACTATTGCAAAACAACAAATCTTATGGTGACCTAAGGTTTTTGGACAGTATTGTACATCATTACTACTAAAGAGAAAATGCTTTACTGGATTAGAATTCAACAAACAAGGCCATAGAGACAAAGAAGAAGGTAGATCAGGTCTTACCTTATTAAACAAATACACTACCAGCACACGCTTTGCCAAGAAACCTTTCACCTGAACACAACAGTTCAAGGCAGGAAAACAGCAGTGAACATTCATTCAACATACAGCCTATCGTCATTATTAGCAGTAGTTAAATAAA
Organism: Parotocinclus cabessadecuia; assembly: GCA_036873895.1. Taxonomy (NCBI): domain Eukaryota; kingdom Metazoa; phylum Chordata; class Actinopteri; order Siluriformes; family Loricariidae; genus Parotocinclus; species Parotocinclus cabessadecuia. Next base: position 8,200 of record JAYJMA010066273.1, read on the forward strand.
GTCCAAATTCACCCATAAAAACCATTTAAACCATGAATGTTGGCATGGAGAAAATGATCAACTGCACCTGTTCCTTTCTGTTCTGCAGCCACTGTGAGAGGAAGCTGGGTTTTTGCTCAGCAGGTGGAGAAGTGGAGGGAGGAACAGAAGTGGCTACGGGGCTCCCATTAGTCTGAGAGTCTGACATCACAGCAGAAAAAAAAACAAACAACAAAAGAAACAAAAGTTACACCATCTAATGCGTTTTACTTTCTGTAAGGACTAGGGTGTAACATCACACACACCGCAACGCAAATACGTCACGACGTGAATTGTAGATACTCAGATGTGAACTGTTCAATTCAAGGAATTGCATTTTCTGAACACCAGAGGGCGCAATCATACATTGTGCTCCCTTGCGCGTTTAAAACTATTTAAATTGAAGCAGTAATTCTTCTTAAAAGAATAAAAGTGCACATTACAAATATTAAAATAATTCTGTCACTCAGTTATTTAACGTATATTTAACGTAACGAAACATTTTACCGCAATTTAAACCTCGGTTCGTAGTCGTTTTTTAATTGCACAAAAGGTGCACATTATTATAAACTGCAATTCAAAATAAAGCCACACTTCTTCCTTATATGACTCATCCCATGGCAACTGGACATACATTTAGGGGCGTAACCATTCACTCTGCTTACAATTCGATTCATGATATCGAGTTTACGATACGATGGTTGATTTTACATTTAACAAAAGACTTTTTTTATTGCTGTAGTTTAAACAAAAGAATTTTCTTCTACAAGTTTGTTAACAATACAAATTTAGTCCCTTGCAATTAAAATAAATGATTAGAAACATTAGGTTTAAATGAATTCTCTTTTGTTTTTAGATATGCCCTGTTCAGATGCAGCAATCCTAATTTCTTTCTAGAATATACAATAACAATAAAGGCATTATGATTAACTTGTCTTACTGTAGCGTCATCATAATTAACATATTATAACTTGTCATAATTACTAAACACAGCCCATATCCTGTAAATTATGTGCACTCACTTTTACGTATTCATGTCTTAAGAGAAATTACACCGAGGCCCACTTGGTGCTGAATTCAATTTTGTAAGTTTCATTTCTGTTTGTTTTTAGTTATAGCGGTTCAGAGGATAATGGAGGTTAATGGGGAGGGGGATTGTAGGTAAGATTTACCCATATCTCACCTGTGGATGTGCTCCAGAGTTTGGGGTTTCTCCTTGTGATGTGTGGACTCTGCACAGACCAGGGTAACTGAACCATCTGCTGCCCGAGCAGCGGGCGTAAGGCGGGGCTGGAGAACGGGCTGCCCAGATCAGGGGTGAATGGGGCAGTCATGGGAGTGTTGATGCCCCTCACGGCTGAGCCGAACACCGAGCCGGGGGTTCTGATCAGTGCACTGGGGCGAGGAGTCTGAGGAAGCTCCTCTGTACCTGGCAGCACCGAGGGAGGAACGTCTCATGCTCAAAGATCATCCTCAGTACAGAAATGATTCTCCTCAAAGTGATTCAAGTCAGTAACGCTGAGCTAAGTACGTGAAGCATTCTGGTTAACTAAAATACATGAAACGTAATTACAATTACACACAAATACATCAATCAGAGAAACAGGTGATTGCAGAAATAGAATGTTTAGCTTCTATATTAGATGACCTACAAAGCGTCTATTATTTAATTACTAAGAGGTAATAAAAAGAAAAATAATCCAGTTTAAGTTTATACCTTTCACTCATATGAACTGAGTAGCTCTGTTAAATCTTTCTTTAGTGTCCAGTACAAGCGAGTAGAAATGTGACTATGTACATGAACCTATTATAATTGGTGATGAACCTGATACTGACAGGGGTAAAGTTCGACTCCCGTGTGATTTTACAACCTCACAAAATCCCTTTAGCTAAAATCAGGTTTGGAATTCAAATCCTGTCTGAGCAGAACCTAAAGGCAGGAAGCTCAGAGAGGAAGTGGACTGACGAACCGGGACTGTGGTGAGATTTCTCCGAGCTGGTGGAGCCACTCGTTCTGGGGTCACTTCTGTCTGATGGAGCTTTAGCTCTGCCGTTGGAGGCGACGGCATCGTGATGAGCGACGAGACGCTGCGTCAAATCCCTGACCAGCGACATGCACTCATTACTGATAGCATTCCAGTTATGAGGGTGACCACCTGCACAAACAGCGCGCACACACACACGCACACGCAGAGGCACACGCAGAGGCAAACGCAGAG
>JAYJMA010066295.1:0-10434 GCA_036873895.1 Parotocinclus cabessadecuia
AGAAGTGAGGCGACCACACAGACCAACTAAATGCTGCGCCACCCCTAATATACGTCAATTTCAATAAAATGCTGTAATAAACAACTAGAAATGTAGTTAACATTAAAACAGCAGTAAATGATGTGTGCAATAATCAAGGACCCCAATTTCTATAAAATTGTGATATTTCATTTTGAAATAACCCTTAATTTTTGTGAGCAGTATAGTGGTGTTGTTGCCACGAGTCTATAAACTGTGTCAAAATCAAACACAGCTATCATTTATGGCAACCAGACATAAATACAGGCATAAAAAACTTCATTTGATCTTTAACACAAACATAACAAGAAAATTATACAAATCAGGGTAAGTCGTTTCAAGTAAACAAAGTCCCGGGGCGGAGGGGAAACAGTCTTGGATACAGGCATTTCTTTATTATTTTTGTAAATATGTTTGCTTGTTTAGGATACACAGTATGTATGAGCTTGACGTTTTGTTATTTTAGCCTTAAACATTGCCCTATAAGAAATACTTTAAGAACAAACATGCACACCTTAACTTTGTTATTGTTTATTGATCGATTGCTTTATTCATTTAACGGTGCACCAGCATCACTGACTGTTCAATACAGGATTAGGGTTGTGTCTATACTCATCAAATCCATTTATATTGGGCATATTTAGAGCAACCAAATAACCTAACATCTCTTTGAAATGTGGGAGGATATCTGTGTACCCAGAGTAATACAAACTCCTCACAGGCTGTATCCAAGGTTGGGATCAAACCGGGGATCTCTGGAGCAGTGCTGACCATAATAACCTCTTTGCTTGAGCAAAGGTTTTCTGTTCTTTTCTCAGTACAGGACAGTGTGGAAATTAACGTCTGTGGTAATCGGATGATGCAGACCGTTAGGTTTCGTTGCTCAATTGCAAAAGGACCAGACATTCCAAGTTCCGTTTTAGGCACTAGTTTGTGGACACCCAAAAACGTTGCCATCAGTAAGAGTTGCCCCACTTCTGCTGCTACAACAGGCTTTCTAAGAAGACTTTCCATTACGTTTGGAAACATGACTGTTAGTCCGGACACTGATGTTGAACAAAAAGCCGTCACTCGCAGTTTGAATTTCAATTCCTGTCAAAGGTGTCTGATGAAGACCACGTCAGCCAAGCTCTTCATCAAATTTTGCAAGCCATTTCTTTATGGACTTTATGGAGGAGAAGACTGAAAGTTGATGAGCTGACTTGTTGGGAAGGTGAAAACCTATAAAAGTATCACACTGAGTCACTTAGGTGTTCAGTACAGCCTGTTCCACAATTCGGACAATTAGGTGCATCTGTCTTTGCACATCCTATGAGGTACAGTGTGAACCTGTTAGCAATGTGGCTGAAAAAACAGGGACAACTAATCTAGATCTATAAACGTCTACATACATTTGGCACACACAAGTGTAGGACATGGGCAGGAAGTTTGCATTTGCCGATTAACCTACTTTATTGGGAGACACGTGGCTGTGTCTCACTAAAATTAAGGGAATAACAAAAACTGTATTTTATCCTGGATTGCTAAGAACTACAGCACACGCCACACAAATTCACTACAGGCCTTACAATTCCAAATAATGCCTCTACAGTTCAGCAGCTATCACTTTCGGTCAGAGCCCGTTTATTTTGGGGTTTTTTTTCTAAAACAAATCCACAAATATATTAAAAAATAAAGTTAATAGTGGTGCAAAACAAGGTAATGATTGCTCGTTGTCATATGTGTAGTTAATGCAAATGATTTAAAATTATCCAGTTGTTCTTCATTTCTCATCCATCACAGTGTAACAAACACTTTAGTGTTATATGCTTTAACATTTACATTAACAGCATTTAGCAGACGCTCTTCTCTAAAGCGACACACAATTAATACAATCCAAGCAATTTTGGGTCTTGCTCAAGGACCCAACTGTGGCAGCTTGGCAGAGGTTTTTGAGGGATTTGGACCTTCTGGTCCAGAGTCCAGTTTTTTAAACTTCTAGGCCACCAAAGTCTCTAACATGACCATTAACATGATGCAAAGTTGTGCACCTACAACTGACTGGCAACACTGGGGGTTAAAACTGTGGCCCTCTTAATTCTGTTTGTGCCCCTACACAACAAGTAGTCCAGGAACGCCCCTGAATCAGGCTATAAAATGATAGACAACAAGAAGACAGAGGTACAGTTCTGTACCTGTATAACGTCTGACGTTCTTTAAGTAGGTTAGGGTTAGTTAAAGGCCAGGCCAAGTGCGCTATGCGACACTTTTAGCTCAAATATCCCAGGAGACGCAGGCTGTAGTTCCCTGGACGCACTGAGCTTTATATAGCACACGGTAAAACTGCTTCAAACGGTTTATTTCTATACAAAACAAGGCTCTGGTAATCCTGTTTTTACGCTGCTGCATAAGAACCGCCCATTCAAGGTCAAAAAAACTGATCTATACAACGGGTTAAAGTAAACACAACGCACTCACACGCGCACCGCTGATTAAGATACAGGACTTAAGCATTTAAACCTCCACATGTCGATAGGTTTAACATATTGTGGGATCTGTCGCAAGGGAAAACCTCATGCATCCTTCACTAATCTTCGCCTGCACCGCCAGTCAGTCGAAAACATATGCCAGAACATGCATGTTTAGTCTGCAGGTGTAAACTACACGAAACAAACTTTACCTTGTCGTTCACCTTTTTAGGACTCTGTAAGTAAGCCTATTTCTGAATGATCGTCTGTGTATTGACAATAAACCCGAGGTCGAGTCAGCAGTTGCTTCAACAGCTGATTGACTGTGGCGCATGGAAGAAGAAGAGAAGGATCATGGGAATTGTAGTGTTTTCATCTGGAACAGCTCGTAGCGCCTCTGGAGTGGCTTGTGCTACGGAAAAGAATTTTATTTTACGAAAATAATAACATGTATTATTATTATTATTATTATTATTACACTAACATCAACTCATTATTATTAGCATACTGGCTTGACTGTTTGTCTCACCCGAAACTTTAGGATACCTTACATGTTTATTTTATTTGTTTTTTGTCTATAATTGCTCTATTTTAATTTAATTAATATGCATTGATTGTACAGGGTAACTCCACCATCACATTATCCTGTATGCTTCTGGTAACGTAAATGTAAAACCTAAATGCTTCCCCATACTGCTTTTTTATGGTTATTGAAGAACATGACACTGCACATTTATAATCATCATTCAGTTATTCATTTTAATTTAATAAATAATCATTCATTTTCAATTTTTATATGAAATTCAGAAAATATCACAAAAACACATGTACATTGTGATAGCCCTATAGAAAGATCTGGAGAGACGGCATCTCTAACATATCTAAATTTAACTCAACTGAATTCACTGGTTATGAAAATGAACAAATGTATTGTCATATCGAACCTGCTGTAGTCATGGTTTTAATCCACAAAAGTTGGATATAACTTTTTGTTAAACCTGATTCATGAACCAAAATCTCATTTATGTTTTTTGTGTTTTAATTCTGTTTAATCTAGACTTATAAAGTAAAAACGACACTCAATGTCAATAATGAGGTTGGACCTTTTTTAGCTTCAAATCTGTATGCATTTAAAATAAAAACAAAGTTCTGATATAAAATAAAACACTTTTTATTTTTTTATAATAAACCAGTGATATGATGAATGCTGTTCCTAATAAAATCGGTTTAAATGTTCTACGAATAAATAAATGAACGATTTTTATGCTGGATGAACGATGAACGATCATATGCTGGCATCTCAGCTCCGATGAGTTAAGAAATGTTTACAAATTCAAAGAAACGTGTAGTAGGAAAAATCAGTGTTGTTTAAAACCGAGGAAAATCCAATGATAAACAGAATCAAGTAACACCAGGAGGAAAGTGCTCAAGGTGATCATTTGCGGCGGAAATACAAATATTACCGATTATTCGCAGCTCTCCGCTTCTTCATTTGATACTAATAACAGGCCTAACAACTCAGTGGACAATCTTCCAGCGTATACTTGAGTTAATAATCGATTATTTTGTATTGTAATACTATTAACAGGTGGCTTGTGCGTTTAAACGACGAATCCTTACCGCAGCATGACGTGTTTGGGAGTCATATGTTTATCTTTATAGTTTGCCTCTATCTAGACTTCAGGCCCAGTTAGAGCCTTGATTAGACTTTGTACATGAATCAATAGGAAACCGACGATTTAAAATTACAAATCAGACTACATATCCCAGAATACCTGATCCCCAGACCGTCTCAATCGCAGGTGTTTTATTGTTATTGCTGACGCGGTGCACGCTGCAACTGACTCCGGCCTTGTCCCAATCCGGATACCAATCTGATAGTAATATGTGAGGGTCTCTGGCAAAAGATGATACGTTAAAGTGAAAGTTAATTTTCCCCTCCATTCATTTAACGAATAAAAAAGACACTTAACTCTTACTTCCCCAAAAATGTATTGATATTCCTCCTAAAGGTTGCTTTTAAACCGTGTTATCCATTCAGAAAAAAACCCTAGAGCAATGAAAAGGGCAGAAAATTGAACCAGTTTGTCATTTGTTCAAAAAAATGTTTCATTTTTTAAAAGCTCTTGTTATCTAGTTTCAAGATAAAGCATTTAGTCAATTATATTTTTTTTGCAAGAAGAGTCTGTTTTTGCCCGAGTCCATCACATATTTCAAATAGCTCCATGGTTTCCTCAGCTCGCTCAACCAAAACTTGAAACAACATTTTTAGAAGCTGAAATTAAACAATAGGTTACAATGGGTACTAAACTAATCTAAGCCTGCTTCGTTATTGATATTATACTAAGATAGAATATGGGCTATAACATAACATTTGAAGTAACATTTGAAAAGTTTGTTTGTAAACTCTAATACTCCACTACACTAAAATTAGTATATTGTATTGACTCCACTAAAGTCACGGCAGAACAATTTAAATTTCATAGTGGATTACTGAGCAGAACCAGCCCACCTGACATACCAAGCGAATTCACTATAGGTACTACATTTCCCATAGTGCCCCATGCACGTTTCCAAAGGCTTGAACAGCTAATAGACAAGCTAATAGCAAATATTTAAAAGAAAGATAGCCACGCTGCACATAAGGTAATGATAGCCATGATGTAATAATATGATGATATAATAATGAATAATAATGATTTGTTAAGTCAATGCAATAAAAAAAATAAAATCTTTAGTGACAATTTGTTCTTCAATGCACATCTATGGCAGTGTTAAATTACGTAATCTAGTTACTGTTCAATTCTTATGTTTATTCACTATTTTTTACCTGTGACTGACAGGCAAGTACAGGGATACAGGTGTGCCTCTCTAAATTCTGTCTGCCACATTACGACTAGTATGCTAGTCTAGAAACGACCCTGGTATATTGCCTTATAATGTTGCAGCAGATTTTATGAATATAAAGAAAAAATATAGAGGTTGAAGTTGATCATATAATAAGTAATATTACTACAAAAGTTATATGTTATAAAATTATAATAATATAATAGAATATAAAGCATTCTAATAAATTAGAATAATTACCCATAATTATCAATTAATTCTAAATTATAATATAATTAGTAACATAAGCTAGAATTACGCACAATACATTTATATTTACTGGATTCAGCAGATGCCCTTATCCAGTGCTACTTACAAAATGCTTTAAGACATCAATAACATAAACTATTCCTAATAATCAGGAATCTAAACAAGAATACACTTCTGAAAACTTAGAGAATGATAAAGAGCGTGGAGGATGAGGCAAGTTACAGTAGGTGCAAAATAAATGGGTCTTCAAACGGCATTTGAAGATGCCATTTGAAGAAGCCAGAGATAACTCAACAGTTGGTCAATAATGTAGTATTTGTTATTTGTATTATTTATTATCTGTTTGTTCATGGATATCTTAAAGTATATTTGTTTAAATCTATTAAGATATGGCATTTAAATGCACCACTGAGCACCACTTAGGTCATTCCTACCTGTGGCCATCAAACTGTGTGACTCATCACTGATCCATAATACAATTTAAATGTGCAATATTGTATCATATTACATATCATATAACATTCTCTACCTCACATGACAAATCAGTGCAATTTTTTTAATTCTAACTGTAATATATAACTACACTGTACAATCCCAAAATACATTTACTTTTTATTATTTTTTTTTACTAAATGACTTTCCCTGTCTGTTTTTCTATTGTATTTGTATTTTTTTGTATTTTACACGAAGATTGGAACAACTGTGACAATTGCAATTTAGATTAATAAAGTATTCTGAGTCTGGTTCTAAATGGAACAGTCACAATTCTGACAGTACCGCTCACAGTTGCTCTATGGACACTACGTAGTGCAGACAGTGCAGATTGTAACGTGCCCAAGTTTCGTTTTTGTGTCAAGCGGTCACGCTGACGCGACCATATTGATAAGCTATAAAGTGTTAATGGTGTGGTAGAGAGAACTGTTCGTATATGTAGTGTTAGGTTGGATGAAGAGTTTATTATGTGGCGTTTTTCTAATCGTTTGTTGTGGGGTTAAGTTTGCGTTCGGAGCTAGTTAGCTGTATAACTACCTAGCTGTTCTGCTCCGCTGCCTGCCCTCCTCTCACACGCAGGCCTAGCTTAGCTTAGCTAGCTTTCGGTGTTTCTTTCTTTTTATTACTAATCGACAATTGCGTTTGCCAAGTGACAAGTGAAGACTCAAGAGGACATGGCCGACGAGAACGCGGTTGTAATGCAGCAAATAATAGACAGGTATGTAAATGCAGTTTTGAACCAGTAACTGCAAGGATAATGTGCTAGGAGTGATAGGTGATACTGCACAAATGTTACCGAGATACGTTTACATGATGCTCGGGGTTAGACTGAGCCTACAGTGGAGTGAAATTATGTTCAAAAACCTTAAGGTTTAGACGTTTGAGTTTCTTATATACAAATCCCCGTTGTACAGTTGACTGTAATCAGAACTTGTTTGGGGCTGTAGTCCTGTCTGTACTTGTATTTGCAGAATTTCAGTCTCTGTCTCGCGCTCTCTGAAATTCTTACGGGAAAAACCTGAGAAGATCAATCTCGATCAGTCTGATCTTTTTGCCACACAGATGTGTTATCTTTACAGTGCTTGGTCCAAAACAGAGAAAATATCCAGTCAGAAGGAGTTCTCTGGGCTTCTGAGCCTGTTGTTGCCAGGGGTCAGAGCAGAATGGCCATCCTGGATGTGCAGCTGACAAATCTGGATCACAACTGTGTGATGCTATTTTGTCCATATGGACGAAAATCTCTGAGGAATCTTTCTAGCACCTTGACTTATTTTTTCCTTCTCAAATCAGCCTCACTTCTTTGTGGCATGTTTTCCCGTGAGATTTGACACGATTTGATCACACAATTCCTACAATCCCTTTTTTGTACTTTATTATGTATATTGTGAAATGCTGTTCTGCTCCCTGCAATCGCACAGGGTGGTTTGTTGACTTACTGTAGCCTTTCTGTCAGCTCAAACCAGTCTGGCCATTCCCCGTTGACCTCTCTCCTAAACAGAACTGATTGTCTTTTCTGCCTTGCACAACTTCTCTAGACACGGCTCTATATGAGAATCTCAGGAGTGAACGGTTCTGGAAATCTTAATACCAGTCTGTCTGTCTGGCAGCAACAATCACGCCACGGGCAAAATCACTGGGATCACATTTATTCCAAGTTCTCATATGAACATCACCTGAAGCTCTGTCTTGTATCTGTATGACTTTATGGATCGCACTGCTGCCATGCGATTGGCTGATTAGATAATTGCATGAATGTATAGTTATAGCTAGTAAAGTGCTGAGTGGGTGTATACACAGTAATAAAATCTAATACAGTTAAAGCAACCTTTCCTGCATGTGCACGTCTTGTGTGTGTTCCTCTATTCACGTTACTGCTTTCCCAGTGTTCTTTGCTGTGTCTCTGACTTTAGTAAGAAGGGCAAGCAGTCCTCTTTCTCACGCCAAGATTCTGCAGCTGCTTTATTATTAGCCACTGCATGACACCCAAGTTTAACTGATTAAGGGGAAGTGGTGATTGTAGGTAGGGTCAAACAGACTTTCAGAACAGTATATTTGTCCTTTACAGTACTAAAATCTCGGTGCAGGCTATGGTTTGGCATTTAGATTTTTTTTGTATTGTCCTTGTAGTTGCTTGTGTGTTGGATAAGGATATTTACGTACCTTGTATATTGAAGTTGTTAGCTTGGATAAGGTGGCACGCTGCCCCGGTGGATAGCACCGCTGCCTCACAGCAAGTAGGTCCTCGGTTCAATCCCAGGGTGGAGCGGCCTGTGTGGCGTCTGCATGTCCTCCTTGTGTCTCTGTGGGTTTACTCCTTAGTGAATCTATAGTATAGTCTGCGGTAGGGCTGTCCAATATGTATCATCTATAATAATTGTTGTTGTAACAATGTATCAAGTATTTCACTCGCATTGCAAAAACACTGCTTTAAAGACTTGACGTATTCAGTGCGCCAGACGACTGTGGATGCACCTTCAATGCATCCAGTGTGCTAGCATCACAAAAAGCCATTTTACCCAAAACATTTAAAAAAAAAGCAAGTTAAGTGTTAGAAACTGCACCATTAGACAAAAAGCAGATGTTACAATGTTTAATTGCTAGATGTGGCTCATCCTCACTCGTATGGAGGTGATTTGGCTTCGGAACGGTTGTGTTGCTCAAAAGATCTTCAGACTGTTGGAAACTGGTTAAAGCCATTACTATGTGTTCACAGATTTTGGTCGTCAGCTGTATACGACGGGCCAAAATCGGCCACAGTACCAGCACCAGATATTTGTGACTGTATCACACAACCCTAGTCTGGACATGTTTTGTGCAGTAAGAGTGTTTTTCCACAAAACAAGAATGGAATGCTGGTGTATAGGAGCACCCAATATTTGTAAAGGCCACTGTCGTCTTGTGAGCTACTGATTAGGTCTACTGAACCTGCGTGCCTGGGGATGGCTTACTTTTTGAAGACAAAGCAGAGGCTTCAAGGTCACCTTTCTTGCCAACTCTGGACATGTCTTGGTAGGAGTGAACCAGGGCATAACAAATTTTCATCTGATATGAATGAAGCTGCTGCAGGAATAGGTTACAGCAGTTAAAATGAAGCGTTTCCTTTTTGTGCCTCTTTGAGCTTCCAGTGATACGTTATTGATCCCTGGCAGTGCAGCACTAAGTGACCTTAAAACAGCCTCACATAGACTGTCTGGCATGCTATGTGCCCTAAGGTTCAGATTTCTTAGCAGTTGCTTGGCATTTGAGTTATGTGAATTGTAATGTTATGCACTTCTTCCTTTTCGAAAATGATGTCTAATTCATTAACTGTTACAGTGTAGTGCAAAAGTCTTAGGCCACTATTAGGTTTGTTATTTTAGCAGTAGTCTGAATGATTTTATACAATGTATAGTTTGGACGATTGGACCCAAAATTACAAATATGGATTGGTCAAACAGTGCAATACTTTTTTCCACTGGTATTCATTTCAATCTATGTGAACTTTAGCACAAATTATCCTTTTTACCCTGTTTCCCTTCCACAAAAATGATTTCTTGGCTGCTACCCTTCTAAAAAGGCCATTTCTTACCAAGCTTCTTCAGATTGTAGCAGGGTCAACTTGCTATCCCAATTAAGCTGCCAGATGCTCCTATTGCTCAAAATTAAGGGGAGGTCACACTAAATACTTGCCACTAAAGCCTGTCTAAGCTGTACTACTCATGACATAACCCCCAAGTTTTGTGAGCACTGTGTTTTAGTTTCTTCAGTTTTTAGTACTACACAAGTTTCCTTTTTCCTGGTTGTATTATAAGAAGAGATTATATGAGAAATAATTATATGTGGTTGTTATAACTTTGCCAAATGGTATATCTAATCTAATGGTGACCTAAGACTATTGCACAGTACTGTGCATATAATTGTATGATACCTAGGTCCACATGTGAATTGAGTCCCATCATGCCCCTGCAGGTGGTGTTTAGCTATGTGGAAAATTCCAGGTGCAACATAATGGCAACAGTAAATGCTGCTATTACTACAACCCCAAAGTGGTAGGGAGAAGAATACAAGCCGTGCAGCTGTAGTTTTGTCTGGCAGGTGCATGATGGTGACCGATAGAATTAATTCGTTATAGACATAAAGACATGGCCAAAAACGATAAATCACAACAAGGCAAATTAAAAACATTTGAATGATACGGCTACCATACAATTTAAAATGTAGTCCCAATGAATGAATGAATGAATATATAGACCGACATATAGAAAGTTATGATGATTATGATATGTCGGGGTGTGTGCGTGTGTGCGTGTGTGCGTGTGTGCGTGTGTGCGTGCGTGCGTGCGTGCGTGCGTGCGTGTGTGTGCGTGTGTGCGTGTGTGCGTGTGTGCGTGCGTGTGTGCGT
>JAYJMA010066316.1:0-10432 GCA_036873895.1 Parotocinclus cabessadecuia
ATATATATATAATTTCTTATATTAAGTGATGAGACAGTTATGGGTCACTAATCAGAGACAACTAATTTACCCTCAGAACTTTTGAAAGATGCTTCAAACATCTATAATTTGTAATGAACCTTCTGCACATGTCTTGATCATAACTTATGTATGCTCTTTGTTGACTATTTGATAGTTACACCTATCCTGTCCCTCCTTGGTTACTGTGCACAATGTTTCCAGTAACTGATTATAACTCATTTATAGCTGTGCACAAGGATCTGACTTAGTAAATTTGTGTGATTTACTTTTCAGTTTTTATTCATTTTTAATTCATTTAACCCAATTTATTCTGACTATTGTCATGGGAAGAAACTAATGAAGATACAAGGATAACATACAAACTCCCCACAGGCAGCTGCCACACAAGGACTCAAACCTGGATATCAGGATCTATTGACTGCACCATTGTGCCACTTTACATTATACTACTTGGAAAGGATGTTAAATAACTGAAGAACTAAAGCTGTTCATGGTGGAAGATTCCAGATGTTTTAGAACTTTCAATGACTGAAGTTGACTGAAGGCAGTTCAAAAATATTTAGCTTTTATTCTTTATTGTTTTTAAAGTGCATTTTGAGGTTTAATTATGTGATATACAGTATTGTGGAAAAGTATTAGGCCACATGTTGTTTTAGCAATCGTATAATGAGCACATGTTGACCACTGGACCCAGAGATTTCAAACTTCAAATTGTCACTCAATAATATGCTTTTCCTTGTGAGCTTAAGGATATCATATACTTTTCACTCTGCTCCTCTTTCAAAAAAGGTGGTGTCATGGCTGCTACTCTTGTAAAGAGACTATTCCTGATCAAGGTTCTTCTGAGTGTTGAAGGTTCAACTTAGCAGCTACTTGGAATCAATTCAGCCAATGTTACTTAATTGAATAGTCTTTAGAAGGCACAAACCATAAGATAAAACTGTTAGGATTTGTGTTTTGTGATTGTGCTGATGGCTTCTTCAGGCATTCAAAAAAGCGACAGTTACTGTTTGAAATTTCTAAATCTCATTCTGGGTGTAATAACGTTGGTAATTTTAAGATTAAAACTATGGGTTAAACAGAGGTTCATAGTTAACATTTTGAGAGGTTTTAGGTTAAAGTAAATTAAGTCTTGGATTAGGTCAACAATATGTTGTAATATTGGTTGGCGATAACCTCCACATAGGGTTTTTTTAATAAGCACTAACATAAATGCACATTACAGAAATTCATTTCATATAATGGTCTAATTAGATGGCTTTCTCCAATCCATTTAGAAGAAACCAATTTAGCACATCTGTGCTGTTTGCATGAATAATGTTATGACTTTATGACTGAGACACTAGCGGAGCATAGTTCTGCAAAACTGTATCCTGAAGTTGCAGAGTTTGGTCCTTGTTCTTTTCATTTGTTAATAATAGAAATACAAAATACTGTTCCATCTAGCTACATGGCTACTCTAATATCTGGGAATCCCTGAACATAAATGTCAGATGTCAGTGAAAGCAAAACATAATGGCTATATTTAGATGTTAGAATGCAAAGTACCCTTCTAACTCTTCCTTTGATTTACGTGGGTGTTTTGTATCGTTGTCATGATTCATCACCCAAACTGTCCTGATAATGTAGTATAACATTTGTGATATTTCTGTTTGATGTTTCAAATGTATTGATCCCTGTGCAAGCATTTCTTTCTCTACGGTGTTTTTAGCATTTTTCTTATTGGGGCCAATGGAGATGTGGTTTCAAGGGATGCCTGTTGGACTTTTTATTACCTTTAGGTTGTTTGTCTTCTGTAGTATTATAGAATAATACAACTTATTGTGCATTAGGTTGCCAAATTGTGACCTTATTTTGGATTACTCACCATGTATATACATACAATTATATTCCATTATACAGTAATATGATAAAAACTGCATAACAGACATGACAGATATCGCTTCAAAACAGACATAACTTTGGCAAATTTGTTCCAACTGTATTATCAATCAATCAATCAAACATATTTAATTTGTTTCAAACAGGGCAACATTGCAGTTTGATGGTAAAAGATGGTAACTATTGTTACTGTTACTGATATTGTTACTAAGTACTGTAAAATTTTCAGCTTGTTTGACTAGGAAATCATTGAAGTGAAGTGTATTTTCTGAGGCTGTCATAAGGGGAGTCACCCAGCCATCAGGTAAATTATCTCAGTAATTAACACAGTAAGCTGTGTTGTACGATGAAACCTCAGAGAGCCTGGCAAAGTGAGCATATTGAAGTGACAATGATACATGAGATGGTTAGGCTGTGACAGGAAGACCCTCTTTTTAATTAGTATATGTGGGCCATAAAACGCTGCTGATCAAAAAGACCTGGAAGATAAGTCAACAAAGCAGCGGGTGACATGAGTTATTTAATGACATGTATCTATATCTATGTGCCGATTAAATTTATAGTATTTAGTCATGTGCTTTATTAAGGCACAATAACTTAAATCAGCACTGTTTACAGTCCCAGAAGAAAGCTGAATCTACTGAGTGAAAATATTTGCCATGCCTCTATATCACTAGAAATAATACATATTTAATTGCTTTACAATTTATGTAATTAGAATTGTATGGACAACATGCACATGAGCTCAAAATATGCTGATCTATTTTATCCCATGGTTTCACAATACTTCAAAGAGCATTGTGTGATGTTACTGAATGACTGGCTGCCTCTGTCTTCAAATGACCGTGTGTCATTCATTCATTCATTTCTACATTTCAGGCCTGTAACACTTTTCAAAAAAGTTGGGACATGGCAAATAACGCAAGCTAGTAATGAATTAGTAACAATTTTTAAATAATGATGTGATTTCAAACAGGTGATGTCAGCAGGTGGTTGCAATCATGACTGGTACAAATTCAGCATCCATGAAGCGTTGAGTCTCGAATGAGCAAACATCTCCAGTTTGTCAAAAATGCATGAGATTTCTTTTTTTAATCAGTGGTGGAACAGTAAAGGATGGCTCCCAATTGAAGACCTTGCAGATTATACTAAACTTGCAGCCTAATTCAAATGATGATCTTGCACTTACATTGAACATTGCACTTATGGTTGGATGACGATTACAACTCCCAGAGACATAAGATCAAACCAAGTGAAAAAGATATGTCAAAGGATGACCAAAGCTAACCTTGTACTGGCAGATGAGACAAAAAGGTCACTGAGTCAGAATGAGCACCACAGCACTAGCTTATGGTCATGCTCCACCATTGCATCCAATCCCAATACAGCAGAAAAGAGGATGAAAGGAATGAAAAGATTTCTGACAGGATCTTGCAGAGGTTACATTTTGTTTCTAAGAATTTGTAGGAGTGCCAATACATTATGAAACTTTTTACTCTTCTTTTTCAGTGGGTTTACTACCTACCTTCGGAGGGTTGGTGTTTGTATATACAACATGTTGTTGACATGACCTAACTGCTTGTGGTGAAAATTCAACTACTGTTTTATTTTATGTTTCCTTACTATTGATGCACACAGTATATAATGACTATTAGAGGACAATTTAGCACAGTCAAGATGATACATACAATATACCACAGCAATTTAGACTTTCACAGTCTTAGTTGATAATGATTGTTGAATTTGTCGTCTGTATTATTGGATTTTATTGTCAAATACAGTTATTCTTTTTTTGTGTTTTATTATGTACAAGGTCATTGTTGTCTATTCACTTGATTAGATATTATTATTAGTAATACCTTTAATACCAAACATTAAAGTCTGTAGTGGTGTATTAAGATAATTCTTAGTAGTATTATGATTGCTTTTAAATATAAGTGAAAAGCCCTTCAAAACTGTTAAGTGATAACTCACAATGTATAAGACATATATGGTTTGACATATGTGCAGAGCGGATACATAAAACTTGGAAACAGACAGAGATGGACAGGCTCTGCACCACTACCTTTTCTTTTTGAAGTTTCAAATCCACAGCAATATATTCATGAGGTAACTTAATCAAATACAGTTTGATGCTATACTTTTACCCTGCAATGCAATGACTGTTGTATGTCCACTCTCATAATCTAATATTCTAAAAGATAACAATAATAAATAAATAACCAAATAAAAATGTACGTAAGGTTGGATGCCCCATGTTAATATGTAGAAAATGACAAAATCCATAAAGATAAACGTGTTTTATTAACCTATGTAATCCAGAGGGTACAAATTTTTGGGATATATAAAATCTTGCAGCTTTGGTCACTTTTTAATGTTAAATTCTGCCCTAGTTTTAGGGTATTAAAAAGCACATTATGCCACATGCTGTGGGAGTTAGTAATCATTGTGCACATGTAATGCAACTTGATAGCTCTGGGGAACATAACTGAGGAAGAGTTTATTTCATATTGCATCAGTGCAGAAAGTGGTAGAACGAATAAATGGCAGGCTGTAAATGACAACAATAACAATATGACAGTAGTAGCCTGATGTGTGCCATATTTATTTAGCTGTCACAATATATGTATACTGGCACTTCCATTAATACAACATGCTGCATTGGTAAACATTTCTCGCAATTATTATGCTCTCGCTTTCAAAGAGCAAGCATTTTTACTAGATTAAAGCGTTAGCACATTAGGGACTACGTTAAACATATAAACAAATTGTTTTTTTTTTCATGGTGATAATAATTCTATCTCATAAGTATATAAAACGACCCAGTCATTGCAGCTCATAGTCTGAATTATGTTCTGGGAAGCTCCATAAATAGTGCTTACTAGGGGAGGGAGAAATAAAACATTTTACTGTGCGACAGTTATTGCATTAGACTGTAGGGTGTGCTATTTTTCAACTCTTGAATTTTATGATGTCCCGCAATAGAATGACCAAACAAATAATTTTGATTATTACTCTAGTACCCACCAAATTATTAATTCAAATAAAGATTACAAACATACTAACTTATAATCGTAACTTTGAAGAGCCTGCTTTCTATATTGTATTTGATATATATATTTATTTAATGGCATTCCTGCTAGTCACAGCTGTTGTTGCAAAATGGTGTGTAACGCATCATCAAGTGTATGATAGTTGACACGTGCTGAACGATAATAATCCATCTTTTTCATTTAACTCTATAATGTGAATAAAATATTTAATTATTTGGAATTAATTTAAACATTCCTCATTTAAAAGATTACAATGAAATCCATCCATCCATCCGTCCATTTATTCATTCATCATCATGCCATCCACAGATCACTGAATCAACACAAATTTGTGAAGCCCATAACAGCTTGAGTGTACAATGTCATGACAGCAAAATGGGAGCATCCCAAAAACGAATGATCTCCAAAATGTAAGTATTTTTATAGATTAAAACATTTCACTAAATGTATCATTATGTTTTATTTAATTATGTGATTTGAAAAGAACACCTTTATTCAATTTTTAAAATGAACCTGAACTTTTTTTAGTGGAACTGTTTTATCTTTAGATTTGAACAAAGGTTCTGTTTGAGAACTGTCAACATCCTTCGGATCCTTTATTGTGGAGTGATACTATGGCCCAAGTGTTGGTGCAATGATCTACGAACCCAATGTCTGTGAATGAAAATCAACAACCACGCCACATTTAAAGTCACTTAAATCACATTTCTTCCCCATTCTGATTACTGGCTCAGAGCTTTAACATGTTGTCTTGAGAATGTCCATCTGCCTAAATGTGTTGGGTTGCTGTGGTTTGGTATTTAGAAATAACAGCATATGTTTTGCTATGCATGCTGGTATGCTGGTCAAGCATATGGAACCATATGAGTTTCATGTTTTACATTGGTCCAAGTTGGTTAGTTCTGGTCTGGTAAGGGGTTAGCTGATGAACCTGAATATATGGTTAGGTAATATACAACAATCCCCAAAACAGCATACAGTATGCTGATCTTTGCTGTTGCGTTTTAGTATTTTTATTTATTAGTATTATTTATGCAAAAGTTCCCAAGTTCAGATTTATCCTTAATTAGTATAGTACAGTGTACTAAATCATAAAATCATTTGGTGAATCAGTTGGTGAAGGCAAGCACAAGCTTCAAGGCATGTATGTCATATATGAAGCTAACCAAGAATGGTTATGGCATTGTCCCAAATGTTCAATCCTTGATTTAATTCTACTAACAAAACAGGTCATCATTATAAGAAACTGAGTTATCAGTCAGTTAGAATCTAAATTAAAATAGCTTTGTTTGTCTTTACGCACTGAAGGCCATACTCCAAGTTATTTATGTGATTCTATAATGTTGGTGTAGCAGGTAGCTGGAAGCTTATTCTCTTTGGAAAACAGTCAGCAGATATGTACAGTCGGCAACGATATTAAAGATGAATTTGGTTGAAGGGGTATCCCTTTATATAACGCATTTTGATAGTTTCCATGGGGACAGTTTTCAAGAGCCTAGGAAACCAAAATATTTCAGTCAGCAAATTAAAATAATAAAGAAAGAAGTAAATGAACAAATTGAATAGACTCTAACAAAATTAACTGTGACGGCAACAGTATTTGAGTTGCAAATTGCTTTTGTCTGTTTAGACAACCAAATCAAAATAATTTGCACTGTGCTTTGTTTCTCTTTTGCAGTTTCCTGCTTCATGCTCTAGGTCCGGCAACCTACTGATGGGAAAACAGGCATTTAAATAGACTGCTATTAATCATACACAGTCAAACCTTTCTATTCCTTTACACACACCCAAATCTCGCTGACAGCCCGACCCTCTCATGACTGGAACTCGAATGTGACCCCCATTATCACATAGCCCCATTGCCTGAAGTAAACAGGGAAGGCATCCAGCCTTCAGGCAGCTCTCTTTTAGTGCTGAGAGAACAAAGGCACCACCAATATCTGCTCTCTTAGCCTGTATATTTCCTCAAGTTTAAAAGAACGCAAAATCAGATACCAATATATGCTACATATTTGTACAGTATCTTTTATACACTGAAGACGATAGAGAGGGCCATGATTAGAACCTACTTATTCAGTAAGTAGGATGCAGATCATGCTCTAAAAAGTCTGGCATTATTGACAAGTCAGCTTCTGTACTAAAGTACACCCCATGTTTCCTACAAAAAATCACCTGGGCAACCATGAACCAAGTGTCCCTTTTCAAAATAAGTATGCAGGTGAGTTGTTAGATAATGCTTTTCCCTCATTGTTGAGGATGCAACCTGTTAAAGGCCCAATTGACCTGCTGTGAGTTCCTTCTGCCTTAGAAGATCCCTCCAATGTTGCACATGCCACTGCAAGTGAGCCACACGCTCTTTATTTGGACAAAGGATTCTGCTCATGAGATACTGAAACACTGTGTTAATGGAGCAAAAAATATTGTTTTCACAAAATATTTGTGTTAAGGAGATCTGCCAGTAAATCTAAGTTTGACCCCACACAGAATAAAGAAGGAAATGACACTCAGTTACCCCCAGTGGCGAAACTGGCATTCATTCCATACCAAGCCAATTTTATGTGTTAAAATTTTCAAATTCACAGCCACCTATGGAGAGTCTGAGTGTGGTACTCTATGAGATTAGTATGACCAGATATAGGTCAGCACAGTTCATTTAAATTTAGCATGTGACTTGACAATTTCTGCTCTCTGCTCACAGCTCAGGACTGTGATCAGCCAATTTAGTCATCTCCTGCAGAGGAGGGGTGCCTCCAACTCAGCTCTCACATGAACTGCCTTCACCAGAGTAACAAGGAAAAACTTTCCTCATGATTTTGCGAGACAGGTGGTACGTTTAAAATGAATTTTAAATCTGTTAATCTTACCTCACTATCCGCCCTCTTTTCCCCACTTTGTGACCTCATTTGGCAAATATTAACAACTTTGACATTGATAGTAAAATGAGCACATTATCATCCATTTGTGGAGCTTTTCTCTTAAGTCTATACTTTATTATTTTGTTTTAGTTTTGCTATGAGAAGGTCGCAAGTTTGCATGTTATTGGTGTGCCTCAGGGTTTTTCCCCCATTTGATCATTGGTAAACAATAAAATGAAAACTTCAGGAGGTTGGTCAAATTTTTCATCATGTAAACAACAGGGGTTCCATTGACTTAGCTCAGTTTTGCTAGGACCATCTAGGACTAACCTATAAACAGGGCTGACAAGGTCCATACCTATACTTTTGAACTGGATTTAAAAGGAAAGTTATTATAGTGGTGCTTTTTGGGCTGGACCAGAAAGCTGACCTTTACAACAAGACACCCACAACCAGTATAAATTAATACCAGGTAATTATTGTGAGTCTCTTGAAAAATCATTTTTCAATGGCTCCTTCTTGTCAGTAATCGTTTTCTTGATTTGTATCATGTGTCAGATGCATGAGAGAAGTCATGAGTTTGAACTCCTGGCTAGACTAACTAAACCAATTATTTTATTTGGTCAAATGTATATTTCTTATCACAACTACTGGAGGGGGGGAAATCCCATAGCAAAATTCTGAGGAGAGACTGGAAGGCAGTGTTATGGGGCTCCTGATCCCCTATTAGCAGTTACTTTCAAACCAGTCATCTCTGCTTCTGTAAACCTGTTCTGGTCCCTGATATACAGCCCATGGCCTGATTTCCAATTTACACTCACACAGGTCTAATTTTTATGATGTTATATGGGTTCTATTAACCAGCAAATCAAACAACAGCCTATGACAAACCTATTGTTCATCTTCAGAAATAGATCACTGGATGTGTTTCATCTGATTGCCTCTTATATGTAAGTCCATCTAATGGAAAAAATGTTACCACACCAAGTACTAGTATTACTGTACTTCCACTTACACACACATATTTACACTCATTAAACTCAGCTTATCTCACTGAAACAATGCCCAAAAAGAAGACACTGCTTATTGTGATAAATGTAATATATACTACCCACAAATGGATTGAAGCTCTGTCTAGGGTTGGTTCCTGTCCCGTGCCCTGCTTTACCAGTTATACCCCAGCTCCCTACAAAACTGAAATAACACTATGCTTATATGAAAATGTATGAATGAGTGTGAATATGTTTAGACAATTTTGCTCATGAAACAATCACACACTGGTTGGTCTTGGTGCTGTGAAGTGATATTTGTTATGTTTATAGTTTAGTCTTATACAGTATTGGGTTTAAATACAGAATAATTAGGGTAGAACTCAACACAAGTGCACACAATGACGCTAAAAAAGTGGTATCCAACTGATGACACAGTGACTAAAAGGAATTGCATAAATGTTTGTATTACTATACATATAAAAATGCTATACATGCACCTAACCTTCTCTATTTTGAAATAGTAAGCAATTTGCGCCGGCCATAGATCTTAACAATCCCTACAATCTTTCCAATTCCCATGCATTTATATTATAAAATTTGGTTATAAAATCCTTTAACCTATAAACAATAAAAAGTGTATCATTAACAATAGATTCCAATATACAGTATAGCTTGTACCTACACTCACTGACTTTTTCTCATCTTGTTACCATATGGGTAAACCAAGGCCTATATTTTCTAACTATAGCTATGAATAATTGTACAGAGACAGAGCAAAATGAGAAGCAGTCTGAAATTTTAGATATGTGTACATAAACTAGTAATGCAGAAAATAGGAAATATATTTGTGTTTTTGTGTATCACCTAGACTGGGATTGCATACTATCGTCAGATGAAACAAAAACTAAGCTTCTTGGTAATACATAGTCAATGTGGGTTTGAGATGAATGCAGTGAAAAGAACCGGATGAACACTTACGTATGGTAAATGGTCTGTGATGCTGTGGGGCTGTTGATCCTCCAATGGCCATGGGAATCTTGTTAGGGTGCATGGCACCATGAACTAAGGACATTTGAAATCCAAATTTGTCTGCCTCTGTGAAAAACGTAAATAGATTGACTTTGGATCCTCAAGCTGGACTATGATCCAGATCAGCACAATTTTACTGAACACAAAATCAAGCCATGGCTATTTCAGTCACCATATCTAAACCTCTTAGAAAACCTGTAGGGTGAGCTAAAGATGTACAAGAAAGTAACAAGAACCCTGGGCCATCTGTAGAAATACTGCAAAACGGAATGGTCTCAAATTCCCAACTCTGTATTCTTTATCCTTCTAAGATGCCATAGGAGTAGACTAAGTGCTGTTTTACTAGCAAGGGGAGGTTGTACAAATTATAAAAATGCAGGTGACCCAATAATTGTACCACATGTGGTTTTGTTTAAAATTATGATTTATTTATGATGGATTAATTTTCTTTGACTAAATTTACTTAATTTAATGGTTGATTTTTTTTATCAGTGTTTCAGTATTAAACTAATTGTTCCTGACACATTGTCAGGAATCCCGATTCCGTCTCTCTCTCTCTCCCTCGTTCGCTCAGCCCCTCCTTCTAATCACCGCCTCTCTC